>JAOBYE010489751.1:2647-13327 GCA_025403585.1 Parazoanthus swiftii | reverse complement strand
CTGAGCGTGTAATTTCATGACGTCACGCGGCCTAAAGTTTTTTAGAAACTCGCACTATTAGATTTGTCTGCCTGTGCCAGATCTTGCTACAATAACTGCACCCGTACGTCAGCTGGCAAGGGATGATACCGAGTTGTCCTGAGAACCAGAACACCAAGCTGTTTACGACAATCTTAAACACTCCCTGATACAGAAAAGCCAGTGCTAAAATACTAAGATGTCACTAAACCAGTCACCTTGTCTGTGGGTAGCAGCAGCACAGGCCTTGGAACAGTCGTACTTCAAGACAATCAGCTTGTAGCCTCCGCAACACGAGCCCTCACACCCACTCAAACCCGATATGCTCAAATTGAGAAAGAATTATCGGTCATCGTATTGGCTGTGAGAAATTTCATGATTATATCTACGGTCGTCAAGTAATATAGAGACAGATCATAAGCCTCTTGACACCATTTTCCAGAAACCGTTACTTCCAACACTTCCGCGACTGCAGAAAATGCTCATAAACTCATGCGCTAAGACCTCAACGTTGAGTACAAGAAAGATAAAGAGCTTTTCATTGCAGACACATTGAGCAGAGCTTACCTTACAAAGGCAGGAAATGAGCTTGATATATTTGAAAAAGCAGCTGTTCTTCCCCATGTCAGAAGAAAAACCCAAGTAACTGCAAATGATGCAGTTCTTCAGAATCTGAAACAAGTTGTTTTGTATGGCTGACCTGTTTATTACAGCCAGATACCAGATGAACTTTGCCACATTGAGATTTAAAGGAACAGATTTCTATCTAGAGACAACATTCTGTTCAAAGGAGAAGAGGTACATGTAATATCCACGAAGCCAAAAATGCTTGCAGCAGTTAGCGCCGAAGCATGCAAGAAACGAGCAAGAGAAATCCTGTTCTGGCCTTGACTAGGTCAAGACATTCAAAATACAGTCCACAAATGTTCTGTCTGCAACAAAATGAAAAGTCACCAACCCAAAGAACCACAGACCTTTGGATATTGTCGACTAACTTCCAGTGTCACAAACCAGAAGTGCTGAGGAGTGTCTTTACAACTTTGCACATGTTAAAAAACGTCTAAATACACCTGAACACCTCTACACACCCCTAGTCCCTTCTAAAATCTCTTGGATTTCTGCTAATGGGAGGTTTGATGACGTCATACACGTCAACTACCAGGATGCTCTGCTCACTGTCTTCTGTAAGATAACCAGTGTCAGTTGTTTTGCTATCCTCACGAGGAAAGAAAAACTTGAATAAGAAAGAAAACATGTTAAGCAGTCTGGTACTGGTAGTAAACTGACGCCATATAAACCTTCTAACATACTCTATGTGTTATACTGAAAAACATGTTTCTGTCTAATCAAGTGATTTATGACGTCACGCATACTGAACGACAAGTTGTGTGTGCGAGGTTAACACAGTTGTTCAGCCTTATGCCAAACCTTACAGTGAAAAGCATACCATATCAACCTTTGTTGATCAAAACCCATATTCACATCTCTGACTGCAAACCAGATGGTCCCGGTTTCAAACCCCGGCCTGGTCGAGGGTTGAACTTTTGGTGACCTTCTTTCGTCACACCGTCCATGGACAGGGGCGTTAAGCCGTTTGTCTAGTCTCTCGACGTTCTATCGGTGGGCTTCAAAAATCCACGCACTCGTCGATAAGAGTAGGCTAATGCCGGTGTTGTGGCCTGCAATCTCATCCCTACATGCTCCGAGGTCACACATGGGCCGTATATAGCAGCAGCTAGAGGCGCCTTACACAGACTTTCGGTTCGACCTCGTGAACAACAGGTAGCTGAAAAGCCCTACGGGGTGCACCTGTATGCACATACCTAATCTAACTTGATAAGTGACGTCCAGTTCCAATGTTGAAGCAATTGCTAATCCTAACATTGTCATTTTGACCAATGCTCAACAAAGCCATAAACTTGGATACCCGGATAAATCCCTAGCTCAAGCCCTGGTCTGGACATTATCAATAACCTTTCGGCTTGTACTGAACTTGTTTTCCCCAACCCTTTGAACATAAAAACTTTATGTACTTACAGTTAAAAAGTTGTTACATTTAGCTTCAAAAGTTGTTTTGGATTGATGTTACATTTTGCGTCAAAAGTTGTTACATTTCGGGCTGTTGCTTTTTGTCTCAGTTGTTACATTTGCGGCGTAACACGAACAACATACTTTTTCAAGGAGAAACGGAGGTCAGGACGCGCAGATACTGAATAAGTACACGTAGTGAGATAGGATACAAGTAACACAGATGGCCTGGTAAAACTTGTGGACCTTCAATATGAGATGCGCAGCTGTGTCCAGTTCATGTTGAATCCTTGCAGCTGAATAAGATGGTAGACCATCGATCTAGAGAACCGGGTAATATAAAACTAAACTTTATGAAAACCTGAAATCTAACATTTTGGGTATTTTGAGCATTCTGGTTGGTTGAAAAAGGTCACGTGATTAATTCTGAATGTTTAGAAAGGACTCAACTTGTTTGATATGTGTAGCTTCTCTTGACTTCTGATAAAAAACTTAAACCAATAAATATTTTGCCCAAAATTTGCCTGCGGAGGAGGCTTGCAGCCGTCAAAACAATTACAAACATCCAAGTTAGACATTTAAAAAACTGTAGCATTCCCTCAATCTTTTTTTGAATTTCAGACCTAAAATCTCTTTGTAGAATACAATAGCCCAGTTTCCTATTCGTAGTTGCTGCTGATTACAATGACTACAGACTTGTTTACTCAGCGTTAGCCTTCATTTGATGTTAAACATTCATAAATAGCAATGTAGTCATTTGCCTATTAAAACTGACTAGAAATGTTGATTTACACACCTGACTGCATTGGTTCCAGAGGCACTTGTTGCAACCATACCACAAACACTGGCATCGGCTCCAGGATCTGGATCAAAATCATGATTACTAATTAGTTGTTTAATAACTTATGTACCGGTACTAAGTATTGTATTTGTTCTCAAACAACTGAATAGTATCGCTCTGTAGACCTGGTCCTATACAAGTTTGGTGTGGAAGACGATTGTGATACTGTAATTGTACATGGGTTTGCAGTTTTAAACACTGAATAATAATTTTGCATTTAATTTGTTGCATAACAGGGCCGTAGCAAGGGGTAGCACTGGGGGGGGCCCATGCCCCCCATTTTTTCACCAACAAATGTATCAAGTTCAACAAATTGCCCAAAGTCTGAGAAAAAATGGGTAATGTTTCACTAGTTTTTGACATTGATTTTGCTTCGAATGGCGATTAAGACCCAGGAAATACATTTTTAAACAAACTAATTTTCAAAATTTCTGGGGGGAACATGCCCCAGACCCCGTACAATATATTACAAAGTCCAAGCAGAATTAATAAAATATAAAATTATTCAACAGCACAACATTTATTTGACATTTATAGGTACAAGGGTGCCAGATTTGGAGAATGAACTAGTGTCTACATGCATGTACATTGTAACACAAAGTTACATGTATTCCACTACAGATTGAAACAAAGCAATTAACAAAAAGATGGTACATGCAATTAACTAGCACAGCTGTCTGAAAACTAGTTGAACATGGAAAACATGAGCAAAACATACTGAGTGCTCTTTGTTCAATGAAAATACAAACCAGAGTGAGAGCAGATAACCAAATGTCTGTAAGGGGTTTTGCTTGACTGTAAGGAAGCAAGATGGGTCAAGACTATGAATGGGACAGCCTACATGTACAAGTCATGGTGACTAGCGACTTAAATAACAATACAGTACATGCATGAATGGCAATTTGTCCATAATTATACCAGACAAAGAGTTCACCTAGTCAAGCTAAGGTCTCGAGGGAAAGCCAGCAAAGAAAACAGATCTAGAAGTGACCAATTCATGTGCAGTACTGTAACACAGTACCAGCAGAATAGATAAACTGTACTCTGTTGTGATGTAAGTTGAGTCAAAATCTTTAATAACAAAGAATATTATAATTATTCAAATACACTGTTAGGTACTAATTTGTCTTTTCTGCCACATCACTGGCCTTCCATTGTCAAATCTAACTTGAACATACCTTGAAACAACTCTCTTTAATGAATTGGACTTAGCTTTAATCATAAAAATTGTTTCATAAAGAAGATATATACTCATCTGTCAAGATACATGTACATGTACAGTGTACATGTAGTGCAACTATGCCAAATGAATAGTTAATCTACAATTGATCCACTCTGCTGGATTACTAGTCAACCCAACTACAATGTACAGTATGTCTCCAATTGTTGCTACAAAGTACATACTTACCAACAGGAAACCACAGGCCTGTGTCTCTAAGATATTCATTTAAGAACTTCCTGCTCACTCCAGGTTCCACAGTGCAGTCAAAATCCTCATCATTTACTTCAACAACTTTATTCATTTTGTTAAGGTCAATACACACTCCTCCCTATAAAACAGCCAACATGCAGCAGTTAGACTCTGTTACAAAAAGGGCTTACAGCTGTAATAGGGGAAGGGGTATTCATGGAGATTCACCAGATAAAATTTTACAGAAAATTTTAACCCTTGTGAGACCTCCCACTGTTAGCTCAAAACAGTTAAATTTTCAAAGACTTTTCAAGGACTTTCCAGGCCTCCCTTTTTCTAGCAGTATCAAGGTCCTTGTATGCACAGAAAATACTGAAATACAAAAAATATCTCAAAACGTTTAACACTTGAGTTAATTTTCTGGTGCAGTGAAGCTGGCAACCAATTCAAGGATATTCAAAAATCTCAACTGTTAAATCTCTCATGTACCTTCATGGCTCCAACACCACCTTCAAACCCTGAACCTGCTCCAAATGGAATCATGGGAATCCCGTCCTTATAGCAGATCTTGGCCACTTCACTAACTTCTTCTTTGTTACTGGGCCAGACAACGAGGTCAGGAGGACGGCAAGGGTGAAATGATTCATCTTTCCCATGATGCTCTCTGACAGCTTCAGATGCTGATACATTGGCTTCACCCAACAAGGAAATAAATGACTTTTTTGTTTCATCCTTTATATTGGCACAAACCTACAAGTGCAGTTATTTAATGCAACAACATACGGTATATGATCTCTTACAATGTATCATGGAACATTTTTAAAGAAACTTCTAAACAATTCTGTTGAGAGGTTTTTGCACCACCTTAACATTTCAAAATACTACATGTAAGGTGGCACCAAAACTTCTCAGTGACATTATTTTTCAAAAGTTTTTTGTAACTAAAATAATCCTTAATATCTACATGTGCAGTTAAAACCTTAATTGGCATGACCATCCAGGAACTTTTCTTTGAATAATAAATAATGATATCCACAAAACTGAAAAACAGTTAAATTCCTGGACTGAAACTTGTCCCATGTCAATGCAAGTTTTCGCACCAGTAGGAACAACTGGATGTGTGCCATATACACAGTCTGTATTGCACTGAAACTGGATAACCAACTTTTCTTGCCAGTTGAGAAATATTGACAAAACTAACTAAATACACATTAACTCACATTGCCAATGGATTTCATAATATATTGCAAGCTCACCGATAAGGTAGGTTTTGGTCAAATGGCACATTTTCCATGTGTCATGTTTCTTCTTTTTTTTATATTACTACGGTACATCACTTTCATAAATTTTCGCTATTTCTTCACGAAGAGTGGCATTTCCTACATGTATTATTTTAATTTTAGTGTAAAATGCAGTCAAAAGATAGATGTATTAAGGTGTACTAAAGGTCTTACCAAGTTGTCATGGCAACCAAAATGTCAGGTTGGAGTACAAGGGTTGATAAGTCGAAATATCACTTAACATTAGCTCTCAAATAGCAAAAATATATCTTTAACTTAATAAAGTAAAAAATTATCTTTAACTTGACACAAATAAGATTTTTACAAAGTTCACTGGTAATGTTTTGAACCACATAAACTTAGAAATTTTAAATAGAATAATTCCTGTTCTCTACGTTATATATATGTATATACTAGTACATATTAAGTACTTATATTAAGTTTTGACATTAGATGTACACGTATTGTGAGACAATATCCATTTTAAAATATTCAGAGAACAATTAAGACAGTATGGTTTAATTAAGGGCCGCCATCAGAAAACTGATAATTGGTTAACCCTTAATGTCAAACCTTAAGGGGGCAGGGGGAGCAGGTCTTGTGAGATTGGGTTGACTTTAAGAAAAATATATCCAAAAATGCAAGCAAAATGTGTGAAAATTAATGTTCTTGAAGGAAGAACTTCAACATAGTACTGTATAATGACAATGATGATAAGTAACCCTTGGCTAACAAAACTTTGATATCAAATTCGAAAATTAATCAGTTTGAAGGCTAAGTTGCAGTACTTTGGTTGCATATTCACTGCATGCAAAAAAAAAGACAAAATGAAGTGGACGTTAAGGGAGGGGGTCAGCCCTTAGTGTCCAGCGTTAAGCGCTCACAAATCGATTTTACGACGTCCCCTCAAAAGTTAATAGTGACACATCCGTTTTACAAACATCAACATGTCAACAGAACACCGTTTTACTTTACATTCATTGTAAAACTGCCTGTCTCGGACATGGTTAACAAAACCAACCTGAGCGTGACTACAGTTCAATTTCCTTGTAAACTTGGAATTTATGAACTCTGATCGCGTCCGCAGCCAAGGAGAAGTTCGATGCCACAGACTAAGACGAGATGTCGCCAATCGCACGGACATTTTGTTTGGCAGCAAAAATGGCCAGTGATCTGACACAGCGACGACAGTGTGCACAGTACTTACTGTTCCCAGATGATCACCTTGTTCTTAGCATTAAAGGACTTCCATAGCACAAATTTATCAGTTTGCTGTAAAGGATAAAAAAAAACACTGTGCACAGTGTCACACAGTCAGTCTTCGAACAAATGGGGACAATGGGGACTAGATTTCAGGCTCTTCGCATCATGAACACATTTCGCCCCGGGCCGGCGGCGGGGGAGGGGAGGGGAACATGAGCTGCAGACACCGAGCCATTTTGCCCTGCGCGTGCGACGTACGAAACTGGAATTGCCGAATGGCAAAGAAAAGAAGTTTTGTGGCCCTGAATACGGTTATATATAAACTGGTTACATCAAGTCTGAAGCTTAAAGTATTTGGGGGGATTTTTTTTCGAACGGCCAAATATGAAAAAAAGAAGTTTATATAATATTATTAAAAATAAAATTATTTCTTGTCGGTTTTCATGATCCAAAATACTTGCGAGTGTGTAGTTGAAGGAGAGAAACACAACATTTACGTAAATGTAACTTTAAAATAGTTTCAAATACTCCTTTTTTCCAAGAACTGTCATAGACTGGAACAATCTTCCAAGTTCAGTCGTAAACATCAAATCCGTGTTTTCATTTTAATAAAACTTCTGCTATGAAACACTTTTTTCAAATGTTTAATTTATTGAATTTGTTTACATGTACATTTCTGTGCAAATTTATTTTCTCAGTTGTTACTTAAGTACAGCCTCAGCGTAAAGCAACCCAGCTCGAATTGAGTATTAAACAGAAACAGAATATCCAGCTAAGGTTACTTTGCGGCCCGTTTATAAACCTGAGTCTTATAACGGTCGGTAAATATTCCGGTGCTTAATGCACCAGTCATTTGAAAGCCCCGGACCCCCCTACTGGAGGATACCAGGGGACATAGCGGGGATTTCACCTCATTTTCACTTGATTTTGGTTCCCCGGTGGTCGGGGGATGCACTCCATTTCACGACTTCGCTCTACTACACGGGGACATAGCGGGGCTTGAGCGGGGACTACACTTTTCGTCTTGAACTGGCTCGAAGGACTGCGGACTCGAATGAGGCAAACATGGCGGAGAAGCAAGCGAAGAAGGCAGGATTTCATTCGCGCGTTCATTGTAGCGCGAAATGAGGAGATCTTAAGGTTAGAAATACTGAACTAAGTGGCATCAATACCCAAGTCCATCAACAATATACAACGTTCTGAATTCCGAGTGGTGATTATTTGTGATGCTGTGTTAATCTTACCCAAAAGTGGGCGGGAGGTTCACGTTAATTTTTTGCCCCGGGAGGCGGGGCTATCACTGCCTTTCACTGAGGGTAAAAGTGATATCCCCTGGTATCCCCCAGCAGGGGGGTCCGAGGCTTTCAAATGACTGGTGCATAAAACTGAAAATGCCCAGGAATAGATTACAGTGTTTCACAGTGTAAAAACATCCCCGGAGTTGAGCGAGCAAATAAATGTTTTTTTCTGCTGTTAATCACTTAGAACTGTGTTCCTGTTACTATTTTAATTGCCGAGACTCATTGATATTCGTTATACGACTATGAGGAAGGTCGCGTTCGTATTTTTTGGTTGCAGGCCTCTATACTGACTTATACTACGATTAATTGATATAATCTGAATTCAATGCCACACACGTCCCTACACCATGCTATATTCTTGGAAGATCGAGCAGTGGTGGTGTCTCTAAATGATCTTTGTCCACCACAAAAATGTGTAAAGTGCACTCCAAGGCAATCCAGGTTGTCAAAAATTTTTCCGGGGGGATGACCCGATCATCCCTATAAATTCGCACCTTCACGGCCAACACCCACCGCACCCCCCTCCCCAAACAGAAACTCTTGGTTAGGCGCCTTGGAACAGCAGTGATAGGAGGGGCGCAATATGGTGAGATCTCTGCCTCCCAACCCTAAGGTGCCAGGTTCAAGCCCCGGTTTGGTCAAGGGTTTAACATTTGGTTGATCTTCTTTCCCGCTAAAAGTTCACAAAACAAGTAAGTCTAAAATGCGAAAATTCAAAACTCTAGATGCGACATACTGATAAAATAAAACTCGGGAATTGTGAATATGCAGAGATAAAGCTATTTACAGTCGGTTTGTTTTCGGAATCGTATTGGATGCCTGTACCTGTAAGTGCTAATTATGCTTCAACCTAGTGCGGGTGACTTTGCTTTGAGAGCAAATTGCTATACACAAGTACGGTTGAAAAAAATAACTTGATTGTGAGGGCTTTAGCATGAAAAAGAATTTCCTACTTGATTCCCGATGCAAAATATTAATTTAAGCTTGTTGAAGGTATTGATTAAAGCATATGAAGGAACTGTAGTGTACATGTGTTCAAATGTAAAAGTTAAGGGGACTCGACAAAGTCGGAAAAGGTATGAGAGTGCATTCGCTCTGCTAGTTCTGATAATAGACAAATATTTAGTTGCAAAAACTCAAAAGACTCAAAAATTTGCAGAACGATCCGCTTCTTATATATAATGAATGGGAGACTGACGGGCCTCTGATGATCAAATAACCTGTTTACAAGGTCTCAGTGGGGATAGAAAAAACCATGAATTTAGAGCTTCTAAATATTGCCATTGTTTTGAAAGCACCGATAAATTAATGGAGGGGCTAAAGCCCAGCCCGCCCCATAGCTTCGCGGTCCCTGCGAACTAGAAACTGGTTAATGCGATCATGTAATGGCACTTTTATGCCTTTGTTTGCCTTGGTTTGTTTCAGGCTCCGATCTCTAGCAATTTTAGCGGATTCTTGGGGTTTCTGGCCAATCGGGCTGCTGTTCTTCTTCTCGTATCTGAAAGTTGCTTCCTGTGAAAGCGGGAACTGAGACCGACACATTCGTTCAACCAAAATTATTTCAAGCCGTGCGAGTATTCAAATTTACTGAAAGATATGTTATTCACTGTTTGGCAACATTCCTCTGCTCTTTTACACCGCATAAGTAGTGACTGTTTTCTGTTAAAGAGATCTAAACCTATACTTCCCGCAGTTGAGTCGTGCACGCATTTGTCATTTGTGAAGGTGTCGACGCGTGGTCTGGGACATCAATACACTTACTAACTCAATAGGATGACATATTCTCATATATACAGATGTTATTTAAATATAAAGTGTATGTAATTATATACAGAGAAGCCAAAACGATTTTTTCCGGCTTCGAGACACGCCCGGCCGATATATCTGAACAATCACAGCAACAAGAAATAAAATTGCACTGAATGCGCGTCCTTTCAATATCGATGAAAAAATAGAAAAAAAGGACGAGACTAGAAACTCGTACTTACAAAAACACTAAATGAAACGACTGCACAACAATTGTTGACGTTATCCTATCACTATCAGTATCTTCCTTATCCTGGGACAAAACGAATTCTTTTTCCGGTTTGAACCGGAAGAAGAACTTTTAAAAGCGCATGCGTAGACGTTTGCCGCGGTGTCTGCTTGGAAGGCGATTCTTGCTTGCAAAATATATTGTGTGAACGATGGTTTCCTAAACTCTCCCTTAATCAGTGACAGAATGAATATTTTTAATATAACAAGTTACACAACTGTAAGCAGAAACGTATAATCCGTCCAGGAATCTCTGAACTGTGGCTCCGGCTTTATTGAAATTGATGGCGTCGCGAGCTGGGAGAGCTTTCCGTCCGACCTGCTTCCTTTTATATATGTACCAGCAATGTCTCAAAGCGACCAGGAGCTCTGTGATAAATATGCATGCACATCCGATACTTGCAAGATGTTTTGGCTGCACATCTCACGTAAGCCTTCAGTTTTATATTTATTTTTATGGTATTGTGCTCTCCCAGGGGGAGGGGTATTGGCTGCACATCTCACGTAAGCCTTCAGTTTTATATTTATTTTTATGGTATTGTGCTCTCCCAGGGGGAGGGGTAT
>JAOBYE010489640.1:0-13327 GCA_025403585.1 Parazoanthus swiftii | reverse complement strand
TGAGTCAGACTGTCGAAAAATTCAAAATACTCTAACTAAAAAACAAAACATCACATCTACGTAAAACTTTCACATAAAACTTTGGGTGCCGATGTCTAACTAATATTAAAAGAACAGTTCAATAGATCTTGTAGTTTAGGTTTTAGAATTTTGATGACGTCACGTGAAAACCCTCTCTTGTTTTGTTTTTGGTGAGAGAGAATATGGGGTTGGGTCCTGCAAAAACAAAATTTTTTTACCCTGGAGAACTCCTGGAAAACTTCAGAATTTTGTTATCCTCCGTGTAATTAGTAAATAGGCGCTATGGAGTTTGAGTTACGAAAACGGCAGAGTCAGGGAGAGCGATTGCTGAAAATCAGACTCGTTCTTTTTCTTTGTAAACAAAAAACTTGTGTTTCACTCATTCACTTTATTTATTTATTTTTTTTGTGATGGCCTGTTAAAGGAAGAAACTAGTCAAAAGCCAGCTTCATCTTGCCACCGAAAGAATATAAGTGAAGCAATTTCTATTCATGTACTCACGTTGATCTCCGAAAATTTTTCAAGCTCATTTAACTAGCTGCTAGCTAAGTGTTCTTCTCTTGAAATAAAGTGTTACAGTATTGTCCTTTCTTCACACGTCAAGTTACACTGAGGATCCTTGGTTGTGGGCTCTGGACTGGTCTGTGCAGGATATTCGAGTTAAGAAACCCAAACCGCCAAAGAAGAGGAAAACTAAAACCTCAGACACAGCCGATGGTGAACAAAAAGGTGCGTCAAAAACATTGAAGAACAAAAGGACTCAGGAGGAACAAGAAACAGATTATGTTGCTTGCAATAAACACCAGGTTCATGGTTTTAAGGTAAAGAGTGTCATTTTTAACCCTTAAGTTATGAAATGCGTTTAATGTCTGACTTCATCACTTTTGACGTCACAAGTTTGCTAAGGTTTTTTATGTGTTCTGGATGGTTAGACCTTTGCAGTGGTACCTTCACATGGTCGATTATACAAGAGTTGCCAGAGCTAAGACTGTCACAATTTTCAGGACAAAACAACGGGAAAATTTTGTTGACAAAGCAACCATTCCCTTTGGCTCATTTGCCAGCTTACTTTCTAAGCTAGATTAAAAACGTTTTCCATCGATGGTAAGAGCAACTAGAGGCCAAGGGTGTTACCATGGAAAAGGAGAAGGAAAACGAAAGCAGCGCAAGAAAAGAGAAAAATCAAAATTTTTTCCGAAAAAAAGAACTATCTCGAACTTTTGCCTTCAATGCACACCTACAAACGGAGCAAATTTTGTCATGCTTCAAGCAGACGTGTAGAACACCTCCTGGCCAATCCAATTATCGCGTTTACAGCTAACTTGGTTAAAATCTATCGCCCACAAAGCTTAAATACAGAACTAGCTGGTAACTTCAGACTTTTCTGTAACAATTTCGCTCTCAAAGGGTTAAGGTGTTAACGTCCTCTAAATGAATGAGAATGCCAGTTTATGAAGAGTGATGGTAGGTTCAGGGCGAGCCCATTTCTATAATCTTCTAATCTTTGCAGGTTTTTTGAGTCGTCTCATTTTCAATTGTTAGCACACACCTTGTGGTTTAACTTTGAATTCCTCTGCAACTAAGAAGTCTATAAAATCCCACAATATAAATAGATCTTTAACTATCTGTAGTTAATAAATAGTGCCATAACTATCTGCAGTTAATATTTAGTAATATATTATAACCTCTAGTCCATGTACTTTGTGTAACGTTGAGAACGCGTTAGGAAGGTCTGTCAAGTAAGGACATTTCACAAAAATGAAACATTTCTAGTTAAAGGGATGAAAATCCACAATGTTTTTTGTCAAATTCTAGTCACGTTTTGAATAAACTTAAGTTCAAAAGTTTAGTTCAAAATGTACTTTGGATGCCCTTATCTTTGATCTACCACTTTGAAGTTAATTATTTAAGCCACGGATTACTTGATTTTTACCAGTGAAAGTATCCAAAACTAGATATTAAGTTAACTGTAGTAATTTCTGAGTTGCCCAACCAAATAACTAGATCAAGCCTAACGTTGCTTTTTCATTTTGTACAGCAAGTAGGGGTTTCATCCCTTTATGAAGAGTACGATGAAGAAGATCTACTGGAGCCTGAAGGAGCTGACTACAAACGAAGGAATACTCTTGCCAAGATCCCGAATGCAGAAGACGTCATGTACAGGAGGAGGCAGCATATGCCTGGATATCCAAAGTGAGCAGAAGGAAATGATGGTTGTTGTTGATTATGATGATGATATTGTTCTTGTTGATGACGATGTTGTTGATGATGATGATGATGATGATATTGTTGTCGTTGATGATGATGATATTGTTCTTGTTGTTGATGACGATGTTGTTGATGATATTGTTCTTGTTGATGACGATGTTGTTGATGATGGTATTGTTGTTCTTGTTGATAATATTGTTGTTGATGGTGATAACGTTGTTGTTGATAACGATAATGATATTGTTGTTGATGACGATAATACTGTTGTTGATGACGATGTTATTGTTGTTGATA
The DNA here is from genome assembly GCA_025403585.1 of Parazoanthus swiftii. NCBI lineage: Eukaryota > Metazoa > Cnidaria > Anthozoa > Zoantharia > Parazoanthidae > Parazoanthus > Parazoanthus swiftii. The sequence continues at coordinate 10,804 of JAOBYE010489640.1, read as the reverse complement.
ACGATGATAATGTTATTGATGACGATGATATTGTTGATGCGGAAGATGTTGATAATGACGATGATATTGTTGTTGATAACGACGATGATATTGTTGTTAATGACGACGATGACATTGTTGATGACGACGACGATATTGTTGTTGATGATGACGATGATATTGTTGTTAATGATGATGATGTTGATGATGACGATAATGTTGATGAAGTGGTTGTTGATGATGCTGTTCTTGTTGATAGTAATGTTATTTTTTGACAACGATTATGATAGTGTTGTGTTGAAAGATTCTTTCATAAAGTTTTAACGACAAGTTTCTTGTGAAGTTCGATATAATAATCAAACAGACTTCTGTCATTGCAATGCCGGAAGTTTCCTTCGGTCTGCGCTTATCAGTTGTCATCTTCACTATCATTGCCATTGCATTTGTCATTTTTGTTGTTGTTTTTGTTGTCGTTAGTTTTTTAAGTTCAAGGTAACCTTGTTAGGTAGCTCGTGAAATAGTAAGCACGCCAAACTACTGGGTGCATACACCATCGAAGACTGCATTTCCACACCAACAGAGTAACGACTCAAGTGTTATCCCGTCTTCACGTCCACAGATGGTACAGGAATCTCTGTATGAAGATCACTGCAGAAGACTTTCAACCAGGGCCTGTACTATTATCACCAAGCTGTCAAATCGCCCCGCTGTTACTGAGAATGACATGGGATGGCTTTCCCCTTCATTACAGTCGAAAGCACGGCTGGGGCTATCTTGTGCCTGGACGAGTGGATAACCTTGTGCGTCACGAACAAGAGCAGTTTAAGGGGACCAATGAGAACGATACGTTTGAGACCGACAGTGCAGAGACACCTTTCCCAACCAAGTACGCCATTTTTGAATTACTGAACCGTTTAAGCCTCAGAGGCTTTGCACTTGTCTTTATACAGCTGTTTTGAAAAGTTGTCCCGTTGCTTCGGTGCATATCGAATAGTTTTCAACACCCAGTGTTTTTCCTAAGGCAGATACACCGGTAAACTCTAAGTACTGCCCTAACCGCTTTCCAAAAAGTAAATTGAGTCTTTACTTTCAGTCCTTCAAGAGTAAATAACTGATGCTGTACCTGATTTCCCAAGCAAATTACCTTGTTTCACAAGGCTCAAGAGAAACACTGACACCAAGTACAGTCTTTTATGTACAAAGTTGTTATTTTTACTCGCTAATCTAAACAGCTTAGCCTGTTGAAAGTTTGTGCGAATTCACAATGAACGAGGCAACATTTTTGAAACAGCGGTAGCTATACATGTTGTGTTAGAAATCACAGTGAAAAATTGCTGCATCCTGTCTGGATTTTAGTGTGTGGTTACGCATTAAATGTTCTGCTGTTGATTAGGATGTAGTAGTAGCAGTAGTAATAATAATAATAATAATAATAATAATAATAACAATAATAATAATAATAATAATAATAACGATAATAATAGTATGGTCAAATGTAAAACTGCACACATTTTAGAAATCCTACTGGTGATCAGTTACTGTTTTAGAGAAACGTTTTGTTGTCCGTTCGGTACAATTCAGTTTTGTACTTGCTTGTCTTAAAAGTTTAGATTTGCACTTAATTACACTTGCGTCAGGGTTCTCACGGTTAAGAAAAGTCATTGAATTTAAAAATGCATTCTAGGCCTATAAAAGTCATGGAATTTGGGAAAAAATGGCTAAGGCCATGGAAATGTCACGGAATTCCAATAGTTTTGCTTAATTATTTCTAGTTGTGTGAAAGTTTCAAACATCCTCCTTGTAACTGAGCGAAAATACGACGAGAAAGCGACATTTGGGTCATGGAAAAGTCGTTGAAACGTTATGGAATTTCCTTCCTTATTTTCAGTGGGATCCCTATTACATATAATTGTATGTAGTTACTAAAAAGAGACAACATCTTCACACATTATTGCTAGATCGTTTGAGACAACATCTTCACACATTATTGCTAGATCGTTTGAGGAATTGTGGAAAAACCATGAGAAGAACAAGCATTTCGAGGACACCTTGGAAACACTGAACGAAGATGATTTTGAATGGATTCGTTCCATAACAACGGACGAGGTCTGGTCGGCCACCGAGTTTGCTGAGAATAGACAGTCAAGGAAACCAAGAGCAGCACTCTTGAAACAGGTGCGTTATTTGTTTCATCTCCATCGTAATGGTTATCTTCATCTTCATGGTTATCTTGATTTTCACCTTCACTATAAACATACCAATAATAAGTGAGTACCTTTATTTATCCAGGGCTGCTCTTTCAGTAATTATGAAATACAGCGGTTTTCGCTGTCACACACTTGGGACAGGGCCCTCGATGTTTGTCACGTGACAGTTCGCTATCACGTGACCAAATTCACTGATGAAAACCGATGGCTTCGGTCGAAACGTCTTTTTAAAAAGTAAGATTCAAATATCTAGTCACTGTTAACTGACTTGATGGGCACGTGGGAATGTCAAAATTAACTAAGGTGTCATATCTTCTTTTTAATATTCTGCCATTTCCGTCAATTTCATTTTCGATAGAACACGCCCGTTAACCACTGATAACCCTTTATTTATCAACAAAGGAAGTCGAATCTCTGGGGGATGAAATGGACAACGCCATTACACTAGAAAGACTGCCCACAGCCAAGCGTAGAAATGGTGGGAAAAGTAGACCAGACTTCTATAATGGTGTGGGACCGTTTAATGACGTAGACTTGCCCGGGGTGTGGTTTTTTCGCATTCCACACAAGGTGAGAGCCCATAGAGTATATATTTGGATCAAGCGACTACACATAGCCTCACTCGGGCCGATGTCTTTGGAGCAAAAGACCAGAATATCAGGAGTGTTGAAGTGCATGTTTATTATATACTGTCACAAAAAAGAATGGAATTTAAAGCAAAAGTGTATTAGTAATTACTAATAGAAACGGTTTGTGAACCGCGTTTCTACTACATACAAAGTTTTTTCTTTAATGAACACTTGTGAAGAAAATATTGATAGGGGCAGTTATTACATTCTATAGGGATTGTAGGTTCCAAAAACATATGTAACAATTTGTCGTTAAAGATCAGGAATAACATGTGGAAAAACGTGTGGAACGTTTCGTCAAGAAGTTACTTCAAATCACTTTGTTACTACTAGAATTCACGTAGCAGTAAGGAACTGAATTGCGTGGTTTTTCACAAATTCGTACTTGTTTTAAAAAGACATACATAATCCCTGAACATTGACAACAACAACAAAATTCAAGACTAAGAAAAAACAAACTTTCCCCAGAATGGCGAAACTAGTCGTTGTGGTAACCCACTGGCACAAGACTACCTCAGTAAGATAGAGGATGGCACGTTGGTTTCCCTTGGAGACAAGAATGCTCATCAGACGCTCGTACAAAGCCGCATGACAGGAAGCTGGAAAAGTATAAAGTCAAGAGTCAAGTAAGTTTGTTTCCAGAACCCTCCAGGTTTTTCCACTGAAAACTATCAAGTTAAGAGTAAATACAGATATAATGGTATAAATGTGACAAGATAAAGTGCTCTACAAATATCCCAAGTAATACCTTCTGAGTGAAAACCCTAGAAAGGAAATGGGCCCACATGGATAAAGAGAAAAAATCTCTTACCCCGGCGGTATTCGAACCCACGACCTCCGGAACAGATCACCGTTACTCTACCAACTGAGCTACAAGGCCAGATTGGAGCTGGTCGTGGGTAATTAAGATGCTAATGAAGTGGTAAGTGATGAGGGTGTAACCAGTAAGATTTGGCCGCTGAGCACTAACAAACAGATATAATGATATGAATGTGATAAGATTAATTGCTTTATAAATGAGAGTAAATAGAGTTTGTTTCCAGAATCTTCTAAATTTTTCCGTTGTTCAAAGTTGGAAGGCCCTGAAGCGCCTTTTTTTCTTGTCTCCGGAGCACTGCAGCCAAGATCACCTTTACAGCTGTAGCCCCAAACAAAAATGTGCTTGGAGCCCTGGAGTCCCAAGCCTTTGTTCTTGGACCACTAGAGACCAACTGGTTTGCGCTTTAGGGTCAATTGGCCACTTGTACAAAATGTTACTATGGACGTTTGCCCTTACGTCGGATGCTGTTTCATAAGATTCTTTATTGTTTAACGCTCGACGTTACAATGTTTTGATTATAATGATAATAGTTTGTTTATGACTTGATTGGTAATTACAACAAAGTGAAAAACTCGGGCTCAAGTTTACATTGAAATCTATATAAAATCTACAAACCCATCTACTGTAAAATTAAAAATACGTATGAAATGAAACAACTATACTGAAAATTACGCTAGGCATACAATTTTTATCAAACCGAGGTGTTGTCAACTTCGTAAAACTTTGCGTCCAACGTTTACTCGCTATTGTTTAGGGTTTTTTATTATTTAACATCAAACGTTGCTGCATTGATTTTTCTCTCTATGTTGAACGCCTGGATTGTTGCATAGGATTTACCAGTTAATGTCAAACGTTTAACGTTGTTGCGTAGGATTTCCTATTGCTTAACGTCTAACGTTGTTGCAAAGGATTTGCTAAGGTTAAAGTTGTTGCAAGAGATTTTCTAATGTTTAACGTCTGACGTTGTTACACAGGATTTCTTAATTTTTAACGTCTGACGTTAAATTAACATCCAGCGAACAGCTTTTGTGTAACTGGTCTCTGTAGCTTCAAATATTTCGGATCCAAAATTTATTAGGGCACTGTTTTCAACTCTACGCTCCGAGAAATACGCAAGGACTACGTTCGTCAACCAAAACGATAAGAAGGCAGTGCTCCAATCCGTCGTTAAAATAATCTCCAAAACTTTTCTTCAGATCGCATTATGTTTCTGAAGTTACTGATTTACCAGGATTTGCGGGAATGTTCTCTTTTCAGACAGCAACTGGTAGTTTGGCTGGAAGACGAAGAAAAGCTTAAAGAAATGAGGTAACTAGTGGCATTATTGTCGTTTTGCTTTAGTTTTGGTCACTGAGCAAATTCAGTTAAATCGAGAGAGATCTTCTTTTTCTTGCTTTAAGGGTGCATGTGACATTTATTGAGCAAGAACTTGCAATAAAAGTTTATACCGCTTTGTTTGCCAAAATTCAGTCGCCAAACTTGAATTTCACACCACGTTGTTATAGCATTCCAATGGAACTTTTAAATCTCCCGCTTCGGAAAAAAAGAGGTTAGAGTTCGTTCACACAATTTAAACTGGCAGTTACACTTTCCAACTTCTCTTTTACTTCAAAACTTTCTAGTTAGGGTTAGTTTTACGGTCAGGGTTGGTGATTAGGTTAGTGCTAGGGTGGAGATCAAGGTTACATTTAGGAGAAGATTATATATATTCTGTGTGAGTGTGATTGTCAGTACGAGCCCCAACCGAAAAACTGACATACCGCCATCTTGAATAAAGACCAGAATCCATTTCGGGCATCAAACCCACTGATATCACCATGCATATATAGCGTCTAATGACGTTAAACTACGCGCCTTCCTTTTATCTACTCATTTGTTGCCCCACTAAACGTTAACTAACGATCTTCCACTTTGATAAACAACTTTTACACTTCTATATTTTAAACCATCAAAGTCTTCAATTCTTTGGAACACTTCAGCTTTTGAGTCTTCTGACACCGAGCAGTCCGTCGTCTTTTCAAGGAAAGAAAAACAAGTTGTTACTTTTATTATGAAATTTAGATATTCTTTTCAAAATTAAAGTTAGATCCTTCTTGGTTTTTGCGAAAAAGGTTAAAATTCCAGGTTCACTTCTTGTTGTCTTCTTGTGTAACTCTTAATGTTATGTCTATCTGTATGGCAACTACCACATGCAAGGGAGAAACATACAGATAGACATAACAAGAACAGGAGCGAACGCAACGCAACGCAACAAACAGAAGAACTGAGATCGTAGAGAAGAAGAAACACAACAAGAAGATGGTTGGACCAGCCATGATTGCCTAAATGAAGACTCTATCAAGCTCATTTCTTGTTCTTGTTTATCATAGTTACTTATCATAGCATGGCCATCCTGTGGAACGCTGTTGTTGTTGTTGTTTCACGATATAGGTCAAGTAGACTCACTGCAGAAACCAAATATGGTGCTATCTTGCCAAAGGTTATTGCAGCTGGAACGGTAACGAGACGAGCTGTCGAAACCACCTGGTTGGTTGCAACAAACCCACGAGTGAGTAGTCTCCAGGGCCTGCAAGATCGAGTTTTCAATTTCTAACTTTCCATATGTTAGAGCTCTACTAATAAATCTCTTCCAACGAAGGTTCGTTTTCAACACTCAAACACATTTCAAATATACCAAAATCTTCTCCTAAACGTAACCCTGACCCCAACCTTAATCTTATCCCCAATTGTAAAACTAACCCTAATTGAAAATTTTCAAGTAAAACAGGAGTTAAAAAGTCCGATTGTCAGTTTGAGTGTTGTGAATGAGCCCTAACCTCCAACGAAAGCTCACGTAGGCCTTACAATAATGCCTGATAATGACAATAATGATAACAACAGTGACAATGACAATGATAATGATAGTGATAATGATTTTGGAATCAGGTGACATTTTTGGCAGCGAACTTCCTAAGTTTTGATATCTCGTTTGCTGTTCTCAGGAAAACATAGTCGGTTCAGAATTGAAGGCTATGGTCAGGGCCCCGCTTGGATACTCGCTGATAGGAGCAGATGTGGATAGTCAAGAACTGTGGATAGCCGCTGTCCTCGGAGATGCTCAGTACACGGGCATACACGGTAAACACCGCCTTAGTTTAATTACAGATGGATTTTTTATTGCATTATTTTGCTGGGTTTAATATTTCGCCTCAATTATCGACTACCAGGTAGTACAGCTTTGGGATGGATGACTCTTCAGGGGAAGAAATCGGAAGGTACGGACCTTCACAGCAAGACCGCAGAGACTGTTGGGATCAGTAGAGACCACGCAAAGGTGATGTGCGTGGGAGTTCGTTTTCACTCTTTCTGCACGCAAATGACCAATCTATTTGGCTTTTTTAACTCCTTATGACTGCATTTTTTTGTTTTTCACTCACTCTGCACACGAATGACTGATCTACTTGCCTCTTTTTTACTCCCTATGAATATTTTTTACTGTTTTTACTTGTTTTCCACTTGAATAACCGGTTTGTTTAGTTCTTTTTACTTCTTATGACTGTTTCTTTTTCTTTTTCTTTTCTTTTTAATTTTTTTTGCGCACTAATGACCGGTCTTTGGCTTTTTTTACTCCCTATTGCTACACAATTTGATTTTCACTTATTTTGCACACGAATAACTGATTTATTTGGCTCTTTTTGCTCCCTATGCATGCATGTTCTTGAATTGCATTTTTCAAATTAGATTTTCAATTACGGTCGAATCTACGGCGCTGGTCAGAAGTTTGCCGAGAAACTGCTGCAACAGTTTAACCACCGATTGACAGAAACAGAAGCGAAAGAGAAAGCCGAGCTTCTCTACGCATCCACAAAGGGAAAGACGAGGTGAGAAATACATGCTTTTGATAACGAACTAACCTAATTAAAGAATCCCCGTCTGGAACTGAACACTTTAGCTCTTAAATAGAACTGTTGTTTTTGTCGTTATCTGTTCACAAAGTTAACGCAAAGTGATTTAGTTTAACAATTCCTTGAGTTTGAACTGCCTGCGTGCCGCCATCTTGAAGTATTTTGTAAACTAGTTGCACTACTAGATTCAAGAGGGCCTGGCACTGCAATCATTTTGCGTCACATTTCAAGATGGCGGACTCGGGTCATGTGGAACTGTTTGAACGCTTAACCAACATTTCTACGAGCCAAGCATGCGCAATCCATTTTAGTTGATGAAGATTCACAATTATTTTGAGAATTTCTTAAGAGGAAAAGAGTCAGGGGGAGCGAGATGTTAGTTTTGAAGGAATTTGTAGTTTTTGAAGTTTGTTGAGCTTCACAGCCAGTTAGTACACTATGCTAAAGGTAACTGAAAAAAAGGTTATGAAATCACGTGCTAACGCCAATAGCTGATGGGCCTAAATGTGGTAGAACGGAAACAAATTTTTAGGAAACCAAATTGACGTTGGTGTCTTTGTGGTTCCTTCTTTTTCCATAGCAACGCAACAGATCGAATCAACCTAAAAGATGCACCTTTTTTTCTATTTTGCAAATAAAAACTGCTCCTTAATGACCAGGTCATTTTCATATGAGCTTCACATAATCGTGGCAGACAGTTGCTTAAATATTTACCAAGATAGGGGTCGAAGCTTTTCTCAGCCACCCTATATCTGAAACGGGCTTTTACAGTAGTCAGGACGAGTCCTTGAAAGTGCAATTTGTTCGTTTGATATTAACCTATAAATTCCATGTCTGCACGATGCTTAATTTATCATTAAATTGTTTCTTGAAGATACAAGTTGACAGACCAAGGTATTCAGCTGGCAGAAAAGTGTGGATACATGGATAAAGTTGATGAAAACAATTTCGTTGATACGAGAACGTATTATAACCTGCTCAGGAGATCTTCCAGGAGAAGACGGTGAGTGAGGCTTTCGCTTTATTCATTTTGTCCTGTTTTATAGAATTTAATCGCATATCAGACCTATACAGAAATACAAGTTAACCGACTTTGGTATCCTACAGCATGACACGCCAAATCACGACAAGATTCAATTTATACAGTCACTTTTTGCATAGCCAGCCAATCAAGAGTCCATAACTTAATATTGCACGAATGAAAAACTAGCCACCTGGCAAATTTAGCCCTTATGGTTATTTCGAGTGACCAGTACCCCGTTTTCCACTTTTCACTATAAGCTGCTGCTCTAAATGCTTTCTTAATTGTGAAAAAAATGGGATTTGTTAAACTGTTGTTGTTGTTTTTGATAATACTAAATCCATATTTGCTGTTTACCAGCTGGGTGGTCCTTTTAACAAAATCTATGCCCGAGATCTTCAAAACGATGGTGGAGTGATAGAGCATCTCATTTCCTCAGCCGGCAATATTTTCTCTTCGGAAGTCTCTGGAAAATATTCGAAATTGTTTAAAGCTTTCGGAAATTGTCGCAAAAAGTTTTCAAAAAGCTTTTGACGAGTTTTGAAAACTTTTGGAAAGTCTTCGGAAAATACCACTGATCGTGTTCAGCTTACGGAACCAGTAAAATCAGTGCAGAGTTCTCTAGTATGCTTGGCGAAAATGACAAAGATTTGTGTTTCCTTTGCAGAAATGCTGAAGACAGCATTAGTGAAGGGAAGAGATGGCGCGGAGGAAGGTAAGCATAGTATTATATCAACACCAGCACAGTGGTGAACACTCTCGTTAAATTCTTGGATTAATAAAAGTTTCTTGGCAACCACCGTCCCACCCCTCCCCTAAACCGGAAGTTAAACCTAACCCCATCCTTGCTTCTAACCCTAACCTAAGGGAGGGGTAGGTGGGTACTTGCCCAGAGACTTTAACCCTAACCAAAGGGAGGGTAGGTGGGTAGTTGTCCCGAAACCCAACATGATAAAATTCTTTTAGAGAAAGAGGTAAATTGAACTACAGGGCTAACGATGACAGCAACAACACAATCCATGCTAAAGTTCAAAAATCCACAACGCTACAAAGTAAATAACAACATCCGAAAGTAACGACCCCCCGAAAGTAACGTCAATTTTCAGAGGATGCTAACGGAAACCCGAAAGTAACGTCAATTTTCAGAGGATGCTAACGGAAACCCGAAACCCGAAAGTAACGTCAATTTTCAGAGGATGCTAACGGAAACCCCGAAAGTATTGTCAATTTTCAGAGGATGCTAACGGAAACCCGAAAGTAGCGTCAATTTTCAGAGGGTGCCAACGGAAACCCGAAAGTAACGTCAATTTTCAGAATGTTAACGGAAACCCGAAAGTAACGACCTCCCGAAAGCACCGATCCCCGCTTTAATGTAAGCGAAAACGCTCTAAAATACTTTCTTATCAATATTTGATAAGAAGGTGATTGCCAGATGATTCCAACGCAAAACAGCAAACATCAACGTTTTTATTCAATTTTAAAAATAACACAACAAATGCTTTCAAACTTTGTAAGTGTTAAGTTTTAGTTAATGCCAAAGTCACTGGACAATCGAGAGGGGCGCTTGAAGGAAATTGGAGGTGGAGGGATAAAAATTCCATGCGTAAACGAAGTTACCATCGTAAAAGGCCTTAAAACACTACGCAAAAAGTTGCAAAAAAAGATCGCCGAATTAAAACCTGGGAGGGAAGATGGCACTTTATAATAATAATAACACAGTAAAGAAACCGTGACTTTCCCAAATGTTGAGCTGTGTCATGTTCATTTCTTTACGTTTACAAGCAAAGTTTGATCTCCAAAAGCAACGATCCGCCTAAAAGTAACGTCATCCAAGGACTGCTAAAACCGAAAGTAACGAGGGCCGTTACTCTCGGAATTCTACGGTATGTTTGCTTTTCGTGCTAAACGTTCAGTACCTCGTGAAATCAATCGGACCGAGGTGAATTCGGTGGCCACTGGCCTTCCGGCCGGCGTAAATTTGCGTCCTCGCTTTAACCTAATGATTTTTGCTTATTTTTCTTCAGCGAGTCTGAGATGTTCAATAAACTTGAACAAATCGCTCAATCGGACAATCCCCGTACTCCAGTTCTTGATTGCAGGATTAGCAAGGCACTGGAGCCACGAGTCGTGGGCAATGAGGTAATAATAACTATACTTATCGAACTAGAGGGTCCTATCACCATAGGTCTTTATAATAATAATAATAATAATAATAATAATAATAATAATAATAATAATAATAATAATAATAATAATAATAATAA
>JAOBYE010489529.1:0-13327 GCA_025403585.1 Parazoanthus swiftii | reverse complement strand
CAAAAGAAAAATCGAAAAAGAATGTAGTAATTGGATTAGATTACGGTGTGACGTCATGATACTGTTATCGTCCCATCGTCTCTTTACGCGATCGGCGTCCAAAATTTCCCGGCGTTTTATCTGTATGCAAGAGACAACAAACTCTGCCTCTTCTAATGACAATACTACTGGAAAAAGCAATACTTGGAGTTCAAAACTGTGTGCGGTGGTATAAAACCACAGATGTTGTTTTTAGAAACTTCTAGCTATATTTTGCATTGAAATTTGCGGCAAATCTGGCAGAAATGCGGCACTGTTTCATATAGACGCACTTTTACTGCGAAAAGAAAAAAAAATGCATGGACGGTAGCAAAACAAAAGAAAATACAGTAGAGTTTATTTTCAGGTAGCCATTAATATCTTTGACGGTGTTGCTTATGAACTAACATGGCAATTTCCATTTGTTCATTGCTGGCCCACGGATGGGCCTTCAAAAATTGCACAGCCGTCTGTATTTCAAGACGTCTGGCGGGGTATTGGGAAAAGTTTTCAATTAGCAATAACCGCGTCTCGGATCAACCTCATTGACTACGGTAATGCCACTGCGCAAAGCTGTTCAGCGATTACCAGAGATGAACTCTTGTACGCATAGTGATTTACTTCACATGTGGGATGAAATTTACGTAGTGTAAAGTTCTGCCGATTTTCGAATAATTATATTCTTTTCTTACAACGGCGACAATCATTTTGTAAAACGTTTTTTTTAATAAAATTTAAACTCCAAAAGGTCTCTAAAGATCGCCTTTACTTATAGCAACAAAAGAAAAAACGAAAAGGAATGTACGTCTAATTGTAGTAGATTACGGAGTGACGTCACGATGCTGTTCTTGTCCAATCATCTTTTTACGCGATCAGCAAACAAAATCGTTTAGTGTGTTTCGTCTGAAGGCAAGAAACAACAAATTCTGCCTCTTTTAAGGACAACACTACTGGATAAAAAACAATACTTGGAGTTCAAAACTGTGTGCAGTGGTATAAAGCCGCAGATGTCATTTTCAGAAACTTCTACTGAGCTATATTTTGCGGTGAAGTTTGTGGTAAATCCGGTAGAACTGCGGCACTGTTTCATATATTATCGCGAAGAGAAGAAAAAACGCACGGATGGTAGCAAAACAAAAGAAAACACAATACATCTTTTCAGGTAGCCTTTGGTATCTTTGACGGTGTGGTTTATAAGTCAATTCGTAGAATTAACATAGTAATTTCCATTAATTCATTCCTGGCCCACGGGTTCGCCTTCTAAAATTGCACAGCCGTCTGTATTTCAAGACGTCTGGCGGGGTATTGGGAAAAGTTTTCAATTAGCACTAACCGCGTCTCGGATGAACCTCATTGACTACGGTAATGCCACTGCGCTGCTACAGCTTCGACAATTTTTTACAAATTCCTTTTCTTATTTATAGCTAAAACTTCTTGAAGAGTTCCAAAACTTTATCTTTAATTATACGAATAATGGAATTAACATAAGCTAAGGAAATGCAGTAGTTGGATGGAGTGAGACCAGGCTATGACGTCATGATACTGTTTTCGACTTAGTCGTTTCCTTATTCCACAACACCTAAAACTCCCAACTCTGTTTGTTAGTTGTACAAAGAAACTGAATAAATAGAATAAACTGTTACAGTTGTATTTTAGCTCACAAGACAAAAGAAAAATCTGGAAACAGCCCTACTTAGCCCTTAGACATTCATATGGGGTTATAAGATTGGACTTTCTTCCCCAAGTTTTTCCTTGCCCTAAAATAACAAGTCATGTAACACTTAAAATGAACTTGCAGTACATGTGGTCCAATTAAGGGAAAATTGGATAACGTAAACTGTTACAAATTTTGCAAAATTATTTATGTAATTTGAAGTTTAATCAAAAACATATTTTGTAAAACTTTATCTATTTTCTTCTTTTCTTCTTTTTTCCTGGAGTACTTTTCTTTTTGGAACCCCCAAAAAGCCCATGCAAAATATGGTTGACAGGAGGATGCATTAGCAGAAGTTCTTATTGGAACGGAAACTTTACGCACGTATTGAGTATTGGTTGACTTTATTTTTGGGATACATTTGTTCACAAAATGAAGATACAATTGTTTTCATGGATTATTCAGAACCCTCTCCATCCTTCCCTCTAATGGGGCTGATAGTAATCATACCTTTCCTCTCTGAATCGCCATCTTGTCCGTTAAGAAGCTTCTTATAATTAATCTCGCACGATCAGTCAAAACCCTGCATCATTTGGTTCATGGCTTTGTTCAGCCGTTTTTGGCCGTACAATTGAGTGTGAAGAATTGCAGAAATTTTGGTTTATTAAAACTTAAATCTAAATTATTGGTGTTGCTAAGCTCTGGCTGTTATATGCTAAGAACTCTGCAGAGTAAGGATTCTAAAAACAGTTGTGCGAGTTTCGCTGCTCATAAAATCAAAAAATGTATGCACATTGAAATGTTTAACGCCGTGGAAAAGACTCGGAAATTATTTTTAGTGTGATTTGTAGCAAAACAAAATCAACTGGAGCAGAAACTGCACAATGCCAAAGACTTTCTTGTTTTGGCCGCCATGTTGGTGTTCTTTAAAGTATTCACATGTTTATTAACCCATATCTACTTTGTAAAATACAGTCATGTTCCGAAATATTGATCAAATGCGTGGTTTTCCCGCTCAGCAAACTTAAAAGTACTATATTGCTTTTGAATGCAAATAGCCAAATTAACTTTTTCTTTGTGACGTCATGCAGTGCAAACCAAGAATAGGATTCGAGTTGACAATACTTTTTTGACAAATTTACTAAGTGTTTTGATGTTAGAGTTAATATCCTTCGGTTGTACCTGTTTACATCAGGACTAAAGACGATCACCAATGGTACTACTACTTGTTTTGTAGTAGGCATCACCATTTAGGGGCTCCATGCGTGTGCTAAACAGAGGTCGATGTGGTAACAGGTAATAGGGGTGTGGGAAGTACAACAATGGTCGATGAGCGGGATGGTGGCAAATGTGACATGAATTGGTGAAAACTTGAAGCTTTCTGGGTTGAATGTTGACAAGTGGAGGACCAACTGAACTCTTAATGGACTTGCTTTTGCGTATCGCATTCCCGGTGTGTTGAGTGACGTATCCTTTGTATCGTGCTCGGCGGTTCTTGAACCATGTCTGTTAAAATATCGAATGACAGTTAGCATCCACTCTGACATATCTTGTTGTTGAGAAATCCAACGGACTATTGAAAAGCTAAAAATCATTTTGTACTGACAGTTGCAAAATGTAGCTGGTCTGTGAACAGTATAGAACGTTTTATATATATCAAATATTTTGAAATGGGTATAGATTAGATTTCATTCAACGTCAGATTTGACGAAAAAAAGTTTTTGTTTTAAAAATGTTTTTTGTTTTAAAATTTTAAAAAAATCGTTCCTAACACCACATTTACAAAACTACTGGCTTTTGAATTTCTGATTGACTTCGAATGTTTCCTTAATAAAGTGCAATTAGTTTTTAATGCACACGTGCAATTAAACCCCTTTTTTGCACTGCCATCCGGGAACTTTGCATACTTGAAAACAATCCAAAAAGTTTTGCAAGGATATGCAAAATCTTGTAACCCTCGGAAAGTCTAAAAATATTTAGAAAATCTCAGGAATACTTCGGAAAAAAGCAAAAAACATTTAGAAAAAATCGTTAAGTCATCAAAATACTTTGGATAATCTTCGGAAATGTCCCGAAAATTCTTCAAAAAATGTTCAAAATTGTTTGGAAAGATATTTTGGAAACGTCGAAAAATTTTTGAAAATCTTCGGAAATGATTGGGAATTTTGAAGGAGTTATTTTTACTGCTGTGGTAATAACAGGAAACGCCACTCAAGTTCTCGGAGAAGTAATTAAAAACTGATTTAAATATGTTAGTGACATATACTTTTTATGCCTTGCACTTATGCTGGCATGACATCGCTTTTATCAAAATCTTAATCTGTTTTTCACTAAAATTTTTGTGTGGAATTAACCACAGAACGGCAGTGTATCATAAAGACCCATACTAATTCTAGCTTAACTCTTTTTATAGCTGTTTCATATGAAGGGATCCAATGACAACACGATATTTTGACGCTTGATTATAATGTGCATGTTATTTCAGACTTACTGGAACTTTTTACAGCGACACTGACAATTTTATTATTCTGAACTGTTATAGTTTCTACTTTAAAATTTTATATGTTAGTTACGCATCCCTTGTACTGAGTCAGCACGGCGTACACTCTTTTATTATTAAGTACTAGTAAAATTTTGTTCAGGTTCAATGTTATTTTTTTGCGGCAATTTCAGCCTCCAATTGTTCTTATTTTGCTATGTTTTCCGCAGGGGGTTAAATTGGCCTAAAATTCGGTAATGGTGCATTTTCGCACTGTTTCACAAAAATTGCAAGACAAACTATTTTTGAATGCCACGGGTGCGTTATCGGAGAACTGAGTACTGTAGGTCAAATGCAGTTCAACATTGTACACTTGCGTAAACTTATGATTAAGCCTCGGTTTTTTTCTTACTTTGTTCTTGTTTTTCAGGTAAAAAAAGACCAACTAAACACTCATAAGACAAACTAAACTATCTTGCAATAAGATCAACTACAGTTTATCAACAAATGTTCAAGTCTTTGCCTACGAAGCACTCAGGGCTACTAAACTATAAAAATCACTTAAACTTTCAAAGATAAAAGATGTCTGTGTACAGTAGACCCTAGAGAAGTATCCGTACATATCAATATTTCTTGTTGAGGGGGGAGGAGGGGGTCTTAATAGAGAGGGGGGCTTACATCATTTCTGGCTTCAAGATGCGTTAAAATGCTTGTTAAACTACTACATCAATTGAATCAAGCAAAAACAGTTAATTTCGCTATTATTGCATTTATGGAATCCAAAGTACTAACCAACCTTTAATGAAGGTTCAGGAATTGACAGTAACTGAGAAAGCTGGCCGTACATTTGTCTTGAAGGAAATTGTGTTTGGAAGAACACCTCACATAGTTTCTGGGTTTGCGCAACAGTGTAGGTCCTTCTTCTCTTCCCTTGGAGCTTAAGGGAATCTGTCGGGAATGGTATACCTTGAGAGGGCACCTCATTTCCGTCGCAAGCTGTTGAGAAACAGACTAAATTTATCCGACGATTAGAATCGATGCAAGGTAACGAAAAGTTTGGGTGAACCATTACCGACAAGACAAATTGCTTTAACTTAAACCAAAGATACATGAAGCTTGAGCTTAAGGGTGGATTATCTGAGGAGGACGAGCTCCAAAATCTAGCAGAAGAATTCGTCTCCCCGTTCCAAAAGATTCATGATGTATTATTTGTTTAGAATACTAAATATATTCGTAACCATTGCTTACATTAACATAGCAATGACAATGTGTTATATGATCATCGTTTCGTTTCAATGAAATGGAAAGTAAAAAACAATGAAGGCCGGCCAGTTGCATGTTTTTGTTTTGCAATGATCTTGGCATCCTTGGAGTCCCAGGGCGAGCGAAAAATCTGAGGCGAAAGAAAAGTCGAGAGTAGTTGAAGGATTGTCTTGCAGGGGTATTTCTCAGGCAAAACTCTGGAATCAATTAAATTTGCGGCCAATCAGAATTGCGGCCAATCAGCTTCCCGGGACGCTTGCGTTTGATGCTTCAAAAACTGCAGACGTGCAGAACTTAAAACGTTAGGTTCTTCCCAAACCAGTAAAATTTCTGGCAAAACGTTTCTTTGGTGCGCTAGCATGTCATTCCCTTAGATCCAAGGGAGGTCCAGCAGGTCGGGCGGAAATTTAGAGAAAACTCACTAACGAAGCTGCTTGGCAGCTCAACAAACTCATCTCTCCTGTTCTGGCCTTATAATTTTCAACTTTCTGACCGCAAGACTAGAATGTACAGCATTCAACGTGTCGTCACTTGATACATGAATTAACACGAACGTCTGTAGAACTGTCAAGTTATCATTCCGCAGTCTAGAAGCGGCCTCCAGCAACATGGGGTAGAATTGCTATTGTTCTCTGGACATTTACTTGCAGTTCACAGCCGTAGCACGGGTCTGCATAATTATTTCTACACATGCCGCTCTTCGTTGCTTATTGGCTAATAGCTTCGCGGTAAATTTGGTCGACTTTCAGCAGCCATTTACCAGCTGTCAATCAAACGTAGAAGGTGATCAAACTGCGAGTTTCCTTTCTTTTGTCTGTGCCAGCAATTAGAAGCTGCATTGTTCAGGTGGATTACTATCTGAGCTCTCTTGAGAATTGGGGGGGGGGGGGCTTAAGTTTTTACCAAAACTTACAACTCGAAAACGACGGATTTTTCTCGAAGTTAGAGGCTTATTGTTTTAGTTTTACAACAAAACTCGGTATATGTTTTGAACCGGTTCCTTTTTCGAACGCTGTCAAGGCTTACTCAACTGAGTAGGTAGTACCATTAAGACGAATAAAAAAGAAAGGATCTTTGTTATCTTCCGAGCCGTTTAGTCTTTTCTTCTGTACGCCAGAGATTCGCGATATTACTTTATTATCAACCTTACTCACACTCCCCTACAATTCCATAGTGAAGGTTGCCACATAATACTGCCATTATTTCTGTGATGAAGTGGTTTCACTCGCATCAAATCAATGCACATGCATATGTCGAAATGAATAATGCCTTTTTCATGATTTAAAAGTGTCTCTGTAATCTCTTTTTGCAACCTCAATATCAGTTCAACAATATAGATCAAGATTTCGCATGTAATTCGAATGCGTTCGATAACATTACCTAGCCTTCTGCATCACCCATGTGCTTTGGCGTAGGTAGCATGAGGGTCGCTACCAGTACCTTTTTTATCCTTCGAGATCTTTAGTTTAGATTTTAGCCGTTGACCTTGTTTTATCGAATTCGCCGATGGCATGGCTGCGACCACCGATTCATTGATTGGAATACAGGCCGTATGTCAAAAAAAGGAAATTAGCTACCGGGAAAAATAGCGAGCGGTATCTTAACAGTACACTTCGTTTTGAGTTCGTTTGGTTCCCCATAGCTCCAACAATTTGTTCAGATCTAGTTGCAAGGCCATTTGGGAGGCATTTATTTTGTGGATTTTAGGAAGAAACTATAGTTGATATCACACACCAACCGCCCCTTGAAGTGATACAGATTTAATAAATGGTTTCGATCCCACAAGGGAATATAACCATGTAAACATCATATACAATGATATAACAATAACAGCTATAAAATGAAAATAAGAAGAAAAAAAATTATTGCGAACTTACAATATTTAAATAATTGACTTTTCAATGGTATTGTATAAATTTAAAATGTCATAACAGTATCTGGCACAATTTTTAATGATCAAATTATCAGTCATATTGATGATATACTGAAATAAACATTTCGTATTCAATGACTGAAGATCCCAATTTTTGTTACTTGAAAGGGCTAAGTAAAATCCGTCCAAATACGAAAGTTAGAGCTTTGAATAAAAGTAAAACGGAAGACAATAAAAATGATTTCACAATACGACTGGCGTCTTTAAGATTCATAATATACGGTGTTGAATGTATATTGTGGGCCGTGTCGGTTGTGGTTTAGCACGATTCATACGTATTTCGCTCGATATACTAACTGATCCGTATAAATATAATAAAAAAACCAATGCGTGTCTCTTATCTTTCAGATTACACTAAAGGACGAACAATGAAATGTAAATATACTAATTGATATCGCATGACAGGAAAACGTAGCCCATTTATAAAGCGGACTCAGAACTAGTTTGAAAACACTTTGACCCCAGAGGCTCTTTTTCTCCGCGTGGATCTACCTTCGGCCTCAGCGCTCTTGGCCTCGCTTGTGACTGCCTCTGGGTCTCCGAGGGCGAGATCTTGGGTATTCGAGGTAAGAAAAATTCTGACGTTTCAAAATCTAAAAAAAATCTCACCAGGCAGTAAATGAAAACCGTAATTTTTAAACATTAAATTCTATTTTACGCCGTAACGAAATTAGGTTGATTTAAAATATTACTCACCTAGCAGATTTAACTTGCTGTTGGTAGCATTTCCCGTCATTTCCGATTTCTGTTGCAAGCAATTAAATTTATTTCCGGAATGAGAAAGCTGAAAAACGGAACTACTTTCAAAGGGAAAAGGTTTTTCTTTGTGGTACGTCCCCATTTGCAAATAGTAAGATTGTAAACTTAAACCTGAAGAATACAAAACTTGACAATTCGGCTGCTGTAGAAACTGCGAGTCAGTGTTTGGGGCAAAACAAAATTTTCAATGTCTTGGCGACTTAAATACTATGTAAGAGAAACCTTTGCTGGTTTCTTAGATTCGCTTTGTTTTGGTAACGTGCAAAACAACAAACGGTTCAAATGGGAATACCGCGGAAAACAATTAACAACAGGTTAAGGTTCTTTCAAACTCATTTTCACTATAACTATGAGTGAGATGAGTGTTGTATGGCAAGAGAGTACAGGGATGCCTAGTTAAGCAAAGAACTTTGCTATTGATCGAACTGGCCGGGCTTAATAACAGCAAACATTTAATGTGAAAAACATTTGTCTACAGGCAAAAACGCGCACATCATACCTTGGGTTTTCAGGTTTTTGGCCATATACAGAATATTGATATAAACAAGCATGCGTCATTCTTACTATCGCACGACGTCATGTGGTTCGTTGTGATACTGATGACGGCTAATGATGACTGTTGTGAGGCATATCTGAACAAAATTCCATATATGGAGTTGGCCGAGCTTGACTGCACGCATAAGACATTGGCCGTATATGGAAATAAAGGACAACCAAACTGTTTTTGTATTATGCTGCCATGTAGTCGGGAACATTGTTTGTAACATAGGAAAAATCAGAGTCAACAGCTGATCGTCTTCAACCAATGAGAAAAAAAGCAGGATCCGAGAGCTGACCAACTTAAGGCCAAATAAAAAACATCCCGGTTTCTCGATCATCAGCATCTACATTGCAAAAAAGTCGCTGCGATAGTTATTTTACAATAATACAAAATTTAAGGAAAAAAACTACACGCTTTTTTTTTATAAGAACCAGCAAATTTGGCCGAGGCTCAGTGTTCATAAATTGTTCTTCTTTATACATGTGGCTTAAATCGAATAAGCATAAGGTATTGTCCCAATACATGTAATGGAAAACGAATTTTTTGGCGGGTGTAATTTTGATCAATTCATCCCTGCGGATTTGTTA
The DNA here is from genome assembly GCA_025403585.1 of Parazoanthus swiftii. NCBI lineage: Eukaryota > Metazoa > Cnidaria > Anthozoa > Zoantharia > Parazoanthidae > Parazoanthus > Parazoanthus swiftii. The sequence continues at coordinate 4,093 of JAOBYE010489529.1, read as the reverse complement.
TGGACTCGCTGAGTTTCAAGTGATTACTGTACAACGCGGATTGTAAGAAACTAATTTCAGGGCAAGTATACGTGTATAGCGTATTCGTTGGGGCAATAACAATGATTAAAATCGTTTTCTATTCATTCAGTATTAAGTTAAAGATCGAGGCTCAGTAAAATTTAAATAATAGCTCTCGAGCCCGAGCCTCAGCTTGTTCTTAAATTGTTCTTAAATTTTGCCCAATCTGAGCCTCGTTCTTATAAAGTTGTCCTTATGAAAAAAGCGTGTACTTCCTTATCAATAATTTCGCTTCAATAGGTATATTTTTCTTGTTGTTATACAATGTTCCGCATTATTACATAAAGATATATGTTAGTATGACTCGAGAGTGTTTATGAAAAGCTTATGATGAATCTACTTCTACTTACTTGGTACTTAGAGCTGATTTTCCCGCGATTATTCAGTTGATTTGCAAAATTCACTCCGTTGTAACATATCTAATTCCAACTTCAACTTATTGCCAAACTAAAATGCTATCCCAAAGTTAATTTCGACTTCGATGCTGTTTAAGTGATGTATCAATGCTCCGTCCACATTTATCCGTTTTCGTTTAATAACCCCGCGAATCTTTGAAAATACATTAATCTAACTCCTTCAAAAAATAGGGCTAACTCTCTCAAAACTCCCACTCCTTCAAAATTCGATATGCGAACAGGAATATTTGGACTGGCCGAATAATCCTGTTCAGTCCAGAAAAGAGGGGGAAATAAAATGGGGCTAGCGTTAGGCCAATTAACGCAAAAATCTCCTTCAGTTCCCAAAATCTAACTAAAATCCGCTAAGCTGCTTTTCGTCGGCTTCAATTTAGTTAAAACCGTACTCAAATACGTTAAAAAACGACAGAATTACAAGCACTTGAAAATAGGTACTAATTTGCTCTTTTAGACGCCTTTTTTTCTCTAGCAGACCCGTTTCCTGGTAACGTGCTTCATATGTACAAGCACAGAACATCCACACAACAGCCCCAGGTCCCCGAACAATCTGCATATCACAGACGGAGTGAACAAGACCACAGAAGTGGTCCAAAGCCTTCCAAAGGAAACTTTGCACATTCAGGAAACGTCCAAACCATTTATCATTAGTTACATTACCTGGATGGATGAATCTCCATAGCAATATTGTTTTAGTTGGTTAGTTCTTGGTTTCGGTAGAACAAAATCTTCCTTTCTTCTAGTGTTATAGTGGTGCAGGTCAATACAACGGACGAGATTCATATAAAATCCTTCAGTGTCCTTGCGCAGACTTTGTGCCGGTCAGTATGGCTGTGTGAAATTGTCGTCTCGCAGTAAGGAGAATCCAGTTCAACTCGTTACGAGCTATCTCTGAAGGCTAGGTGTTGTCAGATCTAAGGATTAATCGAGCCACCCTGTTTTGTAATATTTGCAGCTTTGCGCTGCTGGTGCGCTGCTGCAGTCCCGAACTACTCCGAAGTAGTCGATGGTTGGTTGAACACAAGCGTTACAAAGGATTTGATGAGGCAGCGCCTTACGCTTTGTTGCTAAGCACGTCGGTATGTGCAGACCATGACAGGTTAGCGTAGAGAGCAACTCCTACGCATTTATGCGATATATTCTACTAGCGAGATAGAGATAATGTTATGACGTAAATCAATCGGTTGGCATAGTTATAGTTTCTGGTGTGACCCGATTACCAAGCCGTTGGCTTCGATCCAGTTCAAAATGGATGCTAGGTCACTATTAAGTTGTTCTTCGATCTCTGCCATGTTGTCGTCGGCGAGGATACCTAAACTGCAGTTGGTAACACATCCCAGTAGGTCGTTAGTGTACAGTAGGGACAATAATGGGCCAAACGAAGAGCCTTGGGGAACACCAGAAGTTACTGGGCGAGAGGAGGAGAGGGTTCCATTATGGTAAACACGCTGGTGATGACATTCGAGATATGAGGCAAACTAATTGAGTCCAGTACCAGTTATTCCTTTGGATTGCTGCTTTTGGATTAACAGGGGATATTTAACAGTGTCGAATGCCTTTGCTGGATCTTGGTAAACGACTGCAGTGCATCTGCCGTTGCCCATGTTTTGCATCCAGTCGTTTACCACTTGTATCAGTGCTGTGTTGGATGAGTGTTTGGGTCGAAAACCGTGTTGACATGAATGTAACAGGTTGTTCTCAACAAGATATTGTTGGAGACGCTTATGAACCTCTCTCTCTCTCAAATATCATTGCAACCACGGGAAGGATAGAAATAGGGCGATATTTTTAAGACAGTTTGTTGGTCCTTGCTACTTTCCATTTACTAGGAAAATCACCCTTTGATGAAAATCCATCTGTGAGGATGTTCAAAGTGCTTTCTATTTCCTATGTATTTATTGGAACTTTGGATGGTTTGTGGAGCAATATTTTTAGTGGCTCTGTGCAAAAGTCAGTTATTATCATTTATCGTTTTGAACACTCGCGAATAAGCGCTCTATCGTCAAACTCTCCAATTGCAATTTGAGCAGATGTATCGCTCAGAGCTTGCTGTCCATCAACAACAGAACGGGCTACCAAGGCTTTTGACCTTATGTTTTGATCTTATTGAAACACGAATAAAAACCATGATCGCTAAACAACTTAATAGCTTTAAAAAGACTCGAAACGCTAGTAGAATGAAGCGTTCATGCAACAGAGATGACCAGAAAAAGTGTACTGTAATGTGATAATAAGCATAAAAAAGGTACTGCAATCTGATTTGATAAGAGCCCCTCTGCTAATCACAAACAGTGCAATAACATGTAATTAGCACTGGTTGTAACGAGAAAGCAACCAGGTTTGCCGATTGCAACGAATACCTAATTCAAACTTTCAAAACATCCAATAAAAACACAGTGATAAGCACAAACAACTAACTGAAAGTCTGGAAATCTTGGGCTAATCTGTCAGGGAACTCACTTCGTTCTTATTCGAATTCTCGTGCTTTTTGATCCCGAGTTGCACGAATTAACCATTTGATGAACCATATTTGGTAATCAAAACACACTCCAAATAGCGTCAAACGTATGCGTAAATCTCAGTTCAATCAACAATATTCGTTCAAGATCGACTCCATTTACGGCATTGTTTTTTCAGGTATGCCTTATGACAGTTCGTCATCAGCCGTCATGACGCAATGCATTAACAAGATTGACGCATGCTTGATTACAACCTTATTCCGTATATGGTTTGCCCGTAGCCATATGCAAATAAACCCAGTTCGATAATCTGCCAATTCCTTTGTTCTCTTGCATCTCGATCCTGAACTGCAATATAGATAGCGATGCTGACGTTTATAACAGCTTCAACTAGTGTAACACATGGTTGGCTGACGTAACGCATTAACGAGATTGACGCATGCTTGATTGCAACCTTATTCCATACATGGTTTGCCATAGCCATATGCAAATAAAACCAGTTCGATAATCTGCCAATTCCTTTGTTCTCTTGGATCTCGATCCTGAACTGCAATATAGATAGCGATGCTGACGTTTATAATAGCTTCAACTAGTGTATCGCATGGTTGGCTGACATCTGATTGATTAACTAACTCTACTTTCGATGAATTATACTTAGTATCATTCCTATGTAAACCGTTCTTTGTTTTGCCCGTTGCCAAAACAAAGCGAATCCAAGAAACCAGTAAAGGTTATTCTGGCGTTGTATTTAAGCCGCCAAAACACATTGACAATATCTATTTTCACAAAATATTGCCCACGCATTTTCTGCAGTAGGTCATTCAAGTTTCATTATATTCTTCATTATCTATAATGGAGAAGGGCCACAAGTCTTGTCTCATCAAACGACGTTCTGTTAACCAGTTTCCTTGCCCGCGAATTACATCTAATTCCCTTCAGCAGAAATCAAACTTGGAGAGACATGCTACCAGGAGCAAGATACATCTTTTAAGTGAGTCGGTAGTTTTAGTTAAATCTAATTTCAATAACGTAAAATAGAACCGTATTTTCTTAAAAGAAAATGCTCATCGCAAAACGAAAACAATTAAATTGGCTGGCCTTCATCGCTCCCTGTCCTCTAATTTATCGAAACGAAACGATCCTTCTAAGAGCACAGGGGGA
>JAOBYE010489418.1:3283-13328 GCA_025403585.1 Parazoanthus swiftii | reverse complement strand
GGCCCTACCCCTTGCTACGGCGCTGAGGGGATCCAAGCAAAATTAGTAAGTTCAACATCCAACCGCATTGATCACTAGAATGAGAATGCGTCTGTCGGAAAAACTCTAACCAAGCACACAAGTTTGCAAAAAGCAATAAGAATATATAAAAGTTTTAAAAGGGTTTTATAACACCAGGCTTGTTTATCCATAGCTGTCAACCCCAGATAATCAAAAATCTTGTGAACAATCAGGCCCGTGGGCACTGATGGCCTTTTTATAGTCGTTCCGATTTACGGAACGCGTTTCTCGGTCGTACAAACAAATTGGACTTGATTGGGTTTGTTTCCTACACATTTATCAGACAAATTGCCTCAGAATTTAGTATGTTAATTTAGAAAACATTGGAAAACCGGGTGATTTTGACCACCATGCGAGTGATGAGACTCGAAATCTTGTGAAAACCGCTCAGTGCGGGTGAATAGACCAGTTTTGTATTCGTAGTTGCCGCTGATTACAATGACTACAGACTCATTTACTCAGCGTAAGCCTCGTCTTGATGCTAGTTGTTTTATTGTTATTTCAACACCAAGCTGAGGCTAAGGCTGAGTAAAAGAGTCTGTAGTCATTGTAACCAGCGGCAACTACGAATACAAAACTAGACTATTGACAACTACGCTTATCATGCTTTTCTTTGTCTACTGTAAAAGGTCAGTCGCACAGTTTTACACACCTCATACTTTTGCTCTTAAGTATCAAGACGCCATCTTGGAAATTTGGCCATTTTTTTTCTTGGTTAGGGTTCGTTCACCATACTCAAACTGACCATCGCGCTTCAAAAATACTATAATCTTCTCCTAAAAAATGTAATCCTGACCCCAACCCTACTACTAACCCCAACCGTAAAACTAACCCTAATTAGAAAATTTTCAAGTAAAATAGGCGTTAAAAATTGTGATTGTCAGTTTGAGTGTTGTGAAATAGCCCTAACCTTTTTTCTTACTACCTCGCACGCATATGCAGTCATTTAACACTCTTAAGCGACATGCGCATGCGCACCATGAAACGTCATGCACGCATATCCTAGTATGATACACGCTTACACAATGCACAGGTGCAACTTAGGGTGAGTAAATGGGAGTGGAACCACTGCAACTAATTTTTTTCTTGAGGGATGACCCGTACCCTCCCCCCCCCCCTAGAAACTTGCTCCTTCTGATTGAGTACTTCAATGGGTGATCACCATTGGGCCACTTCAAACTTGGGACTTATGGGTTGATACGTTGAGCAGTTGTTGTAACACAAGCAATCCTCAAGTACCACTCAAAATATCATACAGGATAGTCATTATTAGCAAACAAAGCTTATTTGATTAGACATTTACTTTTTGTCATCAATTTTCTTTTAGAGCCTTAGGTACACAAATTATCCCCCCAGCTAGTTAAAAAAATGTTTGGTGACATTGACCTACATTACCAATAGCCAATAGAAATATTGCTTCCAAAGCAGCCACTCCATTTCCTTCGCAGCAGCCTCCATGGAAATTGGACCCAAGGGGCTGGGCCTGCTGTGAAGGAAAAAAAGCAGACTAATGCTTTGGAGGCTAATAGAAGTAGTGGAGCAAGAGTTGAATATATTTTTGTATGGATTGAATGCAGCCAAAAACATGCAAGACTAAAACCAATAGTTTGCTCCGAGATATGCAATTTAGTACATTTATACATACAATATCAATGAAAATTGCATGGTGAAATAAATCGGTAAAAGGCTGAACCAAGGTTTTGTAAGTGGTCTATAATGATTGATTACCCAGTGGGCACTTCTTGAGAAAAGACTGAAAAACTTTGAAAAAAGGCAAATGGACTCATACTTGGTTATTGGTCAAAAGGCTTTTTTTATGAATGAATTTCTTGTGATGGGTTTATATTCTTTGGTGGCAGGGGGGATAGCTTATACACAGAAAGATTTGGCATTTGCAGACAGATTGGTTAAATGTTACTCATTACAAATACTTGAAAAATGGTTACATGTAATCATGCATTCATCAAGTTATACATGTGTACAGGAAGTTGCTAAGTGTAAAAGAAGTAGAAGTTACTTGCGGCAAAGCTGCGAGGGGTTAGCAATTCGAGTACCTCTTGCATTCTTGTTTCTACTTTACGTATGACACTTCAGACAAAAACTCACTTGATAAAATATATTTTGTTCACTGATAAATTACCGTAACTGTAATTAAAATATAAATCCAAGTATTTAATAAAATAAGTTATCTTGTTATGTATTCCTATAACTACATATTTAAATAAATACTATTAAATCTCAACTGTAAGTCATACAACAATCATAAAAACTATATTTCAGACTTGAAAGCTCCCCACCAAGTTCCACAAAAGTATCAAAATTGCTCAGTAGACGTAGGGGCATTTTGATTGGCTCTAACATGATATTAACAGAACACATTAATTTAGTTAAAGTACAACAGTTTAAGTATTTTTATATATTAGTTAATTAAGGCCGGAAATAATAAATAAATTATGGTCAATCTCAAGCCGGCTGGAAGGCGATGTCCACCTGGGTCCGGTTGTTCAAAGCCTGATTAGTACTATTCCCAGTTTAACTCTTAACAAAACCTATAGAGTTAACCCAGGATTTAGCACTAATTGGGTTTTGAACAACCGGGTTCCGAAGTCATACTATTAATTACTTACACATTCAATAAACAAAATATAAAAAAAAAACGTTCTTGCATGTTGTTGTACACTAGGGAAAACAATTAAGTATGGCAGGTGTTTGAACTGCGAGAAAACTAAGCAAAGATATTTTTAATAAAAGCTCAATATTTGTTTTTGATCAAGATCTGCTAATCGTCTCCCATTCAGGGGGTGTCTCTCTCACATGAGCTATGTAGGAAGGTGTGGCCCCAACAGGTAAAGTTTTCAAGTTTTTCTGGGCAGAAACTGGGTATACTTCATGAATATTTTGGTCTGAAATGGGAAAAACTGTCAGTGGAGACATGTCAAATGATCAGATATTTTGGCAATTGCTTGAATACATGTGTTTACACACATAGAAACCATCACTGGTATCTGAGATAATTAATATCTGGCACATAATGTACTCAAATTATGTCTGAAAACAAGTTAGGGGTTTCTTGAAGAGGCCACACACTCCCCACAAGTATGTGGACAACTAATCCACCCCTTCCCCCCTCCTGGTGATTGCCCGACTGACTGCCCCTGGATCTTCGAGGATGCTGTTTTTCATTTTTCAAAAAATTCTCTGCAAAAAGGAGTTTACCATACAAACATTACACATACCTAGCACTGTATGCACCAGTTTATCAACACCTACATTCTCCTTACCAGATGATCTCGATTCAACAATTTCTGCCCTCTGTAGCCTTTCTGAATGCACACAAAGATGTTTTGATGGGTGGTCCATGCATTGCAATTTTTTTTATTATCTGGGCATCAAATTCTCACCAAAACAAACTGTCATAGTTAATTTAATTTGTCTAATAAAGTTGAAAGTTCTCGAAGCATGCAATATGTTTTTTATGCACTTGCTAGACAGTTTGAGCAAGGGACAAGGGCCACTGAATTCCTTGAGCACAAATTGAGATCATCTGTACAGTATTAGTACAAAACTGTATACTTTGTTACAAGAATGAGAGAGATGATGACTTGCAGCAACCACTCAAAAGATGAATTACTTATTCCTCTTGCTTATAAGGAAAGTATGAAGACAGGTTGGGAGAAATTAGCAACACATCATATGTTGTAGCTATTTTTATGTCCCTTCATATACAAGTTAGTGCACAGGTTATTTGTGTCTAAGATCAACAATTTCTTAACAAAAAGGTTTCAGGATTTTTAAAAAATCAGATACCACAAGCTTCTAGGTTTTTTGTTTGTTTTTGTTTTTTTTCTCTGTTTTTTAAACTACTAACTGGACCATCAGTTGTTGTTTTTGTTGTCATTTACTTTTAAAGCAAGAAAGTCACAAAAAGCAACAAACCTTGAAAACCCAAAAATATAATTTAAGGGCTTTCAAGGGCAGTTGAGCCCTGATTATTCTTACTTGAATTTGAGTCACAATCAATGTGAATCTGCCAATCAGCTGCATTTTTAGCCTCCAATGCAGCCGCCTTATTTCCTTCGCTGCAGGTGGAGGCTACTACATTTTGACCACTGAAACTGTTAAATCTGTAAACTAGTCACAAAATTGGCTTAATCCAAATTTATACACTGTGCACTTAATAAGATTCATGAATCCACAGAAATTAACTGAAATAATGTTAATCTCATACATTTATTAAAATCTTCTGTGTCGACAGAACTTGTTTGATCTCATGATTTGGTATGATTATCATGTACTGTTTAACTAACTGCATCATAGGTTTCTAAACACCTAAGTGGGACTTAGAATTTATTCCCAACACTGAGATTTTGGTTTTCCTCAAAATATAATTAGAAAAAATGTAATTTAGCAAGAATCAAACCCAGACCAATGGATTCCTCTCACTCACACTTAGCCACTAAGCCATGAGTATGTTCGCTTGCTCAAGACTGATTTTTCAAACTTTCAGAGATTATCTCACTAGCATCTCATATATTTCATATGTGCTATGGTATAGAATGAGGAATGTACAAATAATCATCATTCTAATTTGCATATGAAATTATTTGCATTTGAATACACTCTCACTAAAATTCCCGAAGTCCATGATATCCAGAGTGATGCAGACATATTAAGCTTAATTCAAGTTAAACCCTGTCGTGTGGCCTCGCATGACTTGATTTTTTTTCTCAGTTCTTCTTTATCTAAACACAAAGATTTTCTTTTAGTTTGCCTACTGTTAATTTTATGCAGTAAACTGTTGACCTTGCTTTTCAGGTGCGCAATCTGACATTCCAACTGATCAACTTCATCATTCTTTTTGAGAAGATCATTCTCACATTCTTCAATTTCAGAATCAATATTTGCAATTGAGTCAGTAATGTTGGTGAGCTTTTTTGTGTACTCCGTGTGGAATGTCTGTATTATGTTCAGCTTTCCATCAGAGTCTAGTTCATCCTCTGCTGTAACAAACTGAAGCGTATGTTCTATTGAACAAGTGTCTTCTTGCTTCTCTTTAAGGTATGTCACTTTCTCATTTGTAACTTTACAACTGGGCCAATATTTGAAATCTTCAATTCTAAGGTTCTCTCTCATGCCCATATCTCTTGACACTGAACCACAAATATTATAGGCCATTTTTGTGCTACAGATTGCACCGAGCTCTTTGTTGTTAGTATCAACCAAGCCACGGACATAGCATGCAGTACTAGTGTCTGGTGCAAGTGAGTCGACACGGACAATAATAGGGTGCTCAGCTAAGTCGCCATCTGGTGAGTTGTTGTCGCAGTAACCAATGGTACTAACAGGAGACAAGGTGCTATGATTTGATGACACTTGGGTGTTGCTGACAGAAGAGACTCCAGAGCATTGTGACAAGTTGGTTGGTGATGACTCTGAGTTGGAATAATTATGATTCATCAACAACGAAACAGCAACAAAATCTTCATTTTCATCTTAACAAATAACTTATTAATGTATTAATATTGAACAAGTTAGTGTACTGGCTACCTGGAATAGCTGGGAGAGGATATTACTTGAACCCAGGGTCCATGGGGTCAAGGTTTTGTCCTCTCTCAGAATAACCATAGGAGTTAAACAAGCCAAGAGTGTATATGGTTAGCTGATAGGTGAAGAAAAAGGAATTGAAAAAGAAAACTAAAAGAGGTTTCAATTTATTATAATACCTGCTAAAGGAAGCGCAAGCACAAAATCAAGTACAAGCAACAACAAATACAATATTACAATCTATTTAGAGAGAGATTTAGGTCATATTTAAAAGGAGTTGTAAATAAATGATGAATTATACCTGATCCTCTTTATTTAACTTTTTTAGCACTGACTAACCAGTTAGTATAAGCTTGGAAATTTTAATGGTGTGACAAAATTTCACCGGTTCTTAAGAAGTCAATGCAGGCATTTGAAATGAATGTTTTGTTAACAGAAAGTTAAGTAAGTTGCAAAACAACATGCCCAAGCACATTGATACATTTTAGAAACTTTCTGAACTAAACTTAAATAAGTTCCAAAGGGTGAAAGATGCCACTTAGTTATTAGCTAATTAATAAAAGAGCAAATTATCATATCTTTTTATTACTGATGATCTGTCTTCCAGCTGTGTAACTGAAGCCAGAGATCATGTAGGCAATATCTCAGCTTTTTCTGTCTATATCTGTGGTGAACAGCAGGGATAGCGCTAGAAAATTTGGATGCGAGTCCTGGGACTCCTTGATGCTGCTTTTTTGGGGTCCCAAAGGTTTGTTAAGGAGTCCCATTATAAAGATAGAGCTTTGAGCTGATTTGATGTTTGCATGCAAGGGACGCATTCCAAATTACAAAATGTATTTTTTGGGAAACACTTTGCGTAAAAATGCACGATTTTTGCGTTAAAGCGATCCCTGAACAGGTATGCGAGGGTTGAACCATTTCTAACATGTTCTTTCTTTTACAAAAATTAACAGGTAGATATACGTTTATAAATACTTTTGATGTATTTAGGGCCAGATTTGCACAATTGTGTGGGTAAGGATTTCAAGTTAAAACTATAAAAAGAGTATGTAACAGATAAAAATAACTCTCTGCCTGGGGTGATTCAAAATAACTTCAACAGTTGCAGGTAATATCACAAGCATTTTGTTCGGTTAGTTATTTTTTCTAAAAATAAACGATGAAAAGTAGCCCAACTGGCCAAAACAGTTGCTTATCATTTTGTTTCCTATTAGACCATGTACAACATTAGCATTAACGGTTTATAATTTAAAGTATTTTCTGTAATAGATGTAGTAGATAAATAATATTTGAAAAAGGGGTACAATTTTGGCCAAAAACGGCAGAAGGAAAAGGGTTGATTTTCTGGGTGATGCATCCTATAAAAATGATAAGACAGTTCAAAGGTTATTCTTATCCCTCACACGACATAAATCAGTACTCCTAGCTTTCTCTGTTAGCACTCAAATAAGTTTTGAAATGTGACCCATGACTTATAACCTGCATAATTTTAGTTTCTACCAGTTATTTGCCTCTTATGAGAGCATAACTTCTTTATGGCCTGTCTGGAATTAGATTTGTTAAAAACATCCCAATGGCTTACCCCCTCCCTTGTTGTCCTTTTCATTTTCTCTGTTTTATATACAGTAAACTATCTGAGCATGCAAATGAAAAACTGCAACAATATTGTATGCTCAAATTTGACTTCTAATCTGTGTTAGTGTGACTTATTATGACTGTTGTTAATGTTGTACCTTGCTGAATTTCTGTCTTCAAAAATAGCATTTTCACAGTTTGCTCAGAATGTATCGATGTTTTTTTTAGCACACAACCCCAATTGTGAGTCCCCCTCCCCCTTAATATCCACTGGGATAGGGCACTAAGTGTCAAAAAATAGATTTTCTGTCTGTCCCCTTAGAACTAGCTTCCACATCTGCTTATGTTTCTGCTTCAGTCTGTTAATGAAAGGCGGTGTTAAACTTGATAGAATCCACTACAAGTGTTAAATAGTAAAAGAATTATGAAAAACATACCCAGGTACCCCACGGTACAGTCGGAGAGAGGTGACTCTGATAATCTCGTGCTTGAAATCTCCACCTCGGTCACAGGGGGTTGCTCGTCTGAACTCAGGCACGGAAACTGTGTAGTAACATACTTGTACATCTCTCGCCCTTCTGCGCGAAGACAACACGACAGCACATCAGCTACTGTCTTCCCCTCTTTATCTTTGGCCGAAACGGTCTCATTGAATTCCTCCAAAGTTACGTCATGAGACTCTTTCAATTGACAAAGAGTTTCTACCAAGAACACGAGAGAGTCACGATAAAAACTCAGTTTTCCCGTGGAGCCAGCCCACAGTCCGCTTGTCACCGGACCGGCTTCCACTAAGCAACGACTAGCTGTATGTAGCACGGTTTGATTGTAATTATCTTTCACCAGGAAAATTCTGGGGTCGTGTTCGAGTAATATAGAGACAACACGCTTGAAAACGCTTTTCTTGACGTTCGCATTTTGCGGGTATCCTTTGTAAATAAACCGTGTAACTCCATGAAGAGCTGTCTCGCCATCTTGAGTCTGTATCGAGGCCTTTAACCCATTCTTTAAAAGTGTCGCTAAAGTTTTTGGCTTTCCAAGAACTGCGGTTAGGTAGAGTAAAGGAAACTGGTAATGAGGTGATTGATCAGGCACATCAGAATTGCGATCCCAGCCGTTTTTCACACAAGATTCGATGCACGATAATAAGTCGCTATTGTTGGAGCTTTTTACGGTTCTTTCTTCGTCAAACAAAGCTAAAACCAGTGTATGATGAACGGTTGCACATCTTTTGTTACAAAGCCTAGAGTGTAAAATCGTATACACCATGGCGCTGTAACTCTCAGCAACAGTACGGCAAAGCGAACAAAGAAACACCTTCCTGATTCCTCTTTTGTGACAGATTCATTTAACAAAATTTAGATCATTGTAGTAACCACGCGTTTCCCAATTCCACGCGCGAGTGGACCACAAAAGACCACGGCTGCGCGCGCGGCGACTGCGAATGCGCAGAAACGAGGCACATATCACACAGCAGTAGTTTCCCGTAAATTTGATTCTAAAAAGAAAAATTTTATTCATAAACGAAAATCTCGACCATAAAACTACTTTTCTTTCATGAATATTTTTAACCAAAGGGATATTTATAAGAACGCAGCATTCCAAAAATGATGACCGCGTAAAGTCTGGGGATTAGCTCCACAACTAACGCATGCGTACAAGACCACTTCATACAAGTTATTTCCAATTCATTTTTCATGGACAATTACGAACACGTGTGTGATCGCGTTGCACTTGTTTCTAATTGTCGTTTCTAAGTAGTTTTCACGGTCCATATAAATAATCACATACGTCCATGGCCATTGGGAAGTTTCACACGGTTCTGTGCGAGCGAAACTGCTCAATATCACATCACGAATTGCTGTCGGCGCTTCTCGGAGGCGATCAACGAGGCGCCTGCAGTATTCAACTGACAAAGTGCATTGAAGCTTGTATCAATAAAGGATGGCCAAAAGACAGCGATGTTCCTGACGAGTCGGAAGAGCTAAGACAGCCGTTACTGTTCCTTGCGGCAGCATTTGGTAAAAGAAAGTTTTTAGAATTGCTTTTTCAGCTTGGCTTCGATGTCTCAGTGAGAAATCGAGATGGGGAGACAATCATACATGGGGCTGTTCGCTTGTTGTACAAATGCTACCTCTGCACATACTGGATAACCAAAAAGAATCTCTTGGACGCACTCATCTCTGTCATTACTACTCACAACCCTCAGATTATCTTGTCACAAGACAATCGTCGCCAAACCGTGCTGCACATTGCTGCCCGTTGTCTCGCGGAAACGATGCCAAAAGCTACGGGGAGATGGAAAAACGAAGGCAGAGTTTGTGGAAAGATCTGTTACTATCAAGATTCACTGGAATCGATGCTAGCGAAAATTGATGGTCTTGAGAAGGCCGGGTGTCTTGCGCGTGAAGACGTCGTTGAAGCTTTAAATGCAAGAGATTACAAAGGAGAAACGATTTTTAACATCTTAAGAAAGAGTTACAACAAACAGAGTATAGACACGATAGGATTCATTTGCAACAAATTTCCAGAACATCACCTGTCAGTCCGCGATCTTCACTTGATGGAGCTGGCGGGCTTACCACAGGAGACCCAGCAAGTCTCTCCAGTTGATATTGTTCCAGCTCTTAACTCGGGATTTGAAGAAGAATCTGGAAGTCATGCGAGTACTAGTGACACAGAACCACAGGAGGCAGGACCAGACTTTGAAACTAAAACTGTAGATATTGACCAAACTTCTTGCAGCACAAACTGTGGCATCCCAAAAGAGACAGGTGATAATGTGGTGAGTGGGAGGAAATCTTTGGAAACTGCAAGCATTTACAGGCAGATGGCTGACTATAGACTAACTTTTCAGCATACGGATTCA
>JAOBYE010489307.1:0-13329 GCA_025403585.1 Parazoanthus swiftii | reverse complement strand
GTCGGGGGAGTCTGGGGGTGGGTCATCATGTTTTTACACTGACAAAAAGGGGGTCATTGGATTGTTCACACCACTATTAAAGGGGCACCAAGATATTTTAAAAACAACAGCCTAGGGGTGGGTTGCGAACTTGATACCATACTTGAGAGGGGGAAGGTTCTTAAGTTTTGTACGACCTGTCAGAGGGATTTCCCCGGCCTATCCCCCGTTTTAAAAAATCGTCGCTTCGCGACTCCGCCAATACGGAGTATATTTTCTCCCAACTAGCCGCAATATAATGTGGAATTGACGGCGCAGAATCGCAATTAGTTTATAGAATTGAGGACTTTTTTTACATTTAGATACCAGTAATTTTAATAAGATAAGAACTGGGAACATAATATAATTTACTATCATGTAGCTATTATCATTCGGTTAGTAGCATTAATAGGCCCTTTGCAGCCAGAGATCACATGGTACAAGATACACCATATTGGAACGCAAAGGAATGTGTAAGACTCCACTGGGAAATGTAAAACAAGGAAAAATAACACTTTTCTAGTTAATTGTATATTGTTTAATTGGAGTCTTGCACATTTTTTGGCCCTCCAGTCTGGCAAAGGGCCTATTGTGTTCAAATTTTATCCAGTTTAATTGTGTATAACGCTTGTTTTTAAAGTTCAGTTGACCCTGCAAGAGAGTGGAATAAACGACAGGCAGTTTCTTTGTCAACCGGTACTTTCAACCCCCCCCCCCGGGGGGGGGTACTTCGGGGTGAAAGTGGTAGGAATGACCGTCGGGAAGCTCGAATTTCTACCCTAAAAATACCTAGTGGAAAAAAAAATCACCCTAAAAAATACCCCTCGCTTCTGGAATACCCTAAAAAATACCTGAATTTATCTTCAGCGTACCGTTTTAGCTCAAATAACCCCTAAAATATACCAGATTTTCTTCCGAGTGCGATTTTCGCTCAAAAATACCCTAAAAAATACCAGATCGCCGATTTTATACCCTAAAAAAATACGACGGTCATACCTACCATCCAAATATAGGGAGTACCCCCCCCCCAGGCTTTTAACGTCCATCGTCCAAGTCAGGGTTCGTACGGGTCATGGAAAACCTGGAAAGTCATGGAATTTAGAATTTTTTTTCCAGGCCTGGAAAGTCATGGAATTTCGATTAGGGTCATGGAAAGTCATGGAAACTGGTTAAATTTAGATGGGATTGTGCAAAAGCAAGGTGAAAAACAAAAAAAAATCCGTTTCTTGCACAAAATTGCACACCTTTTTTCTGAATATTCTACGGAGCAAGAACACGCAGTTTAATTGCAAGCATCGCACAGGTCTAAACACCTGACTACTCGCCGAGCAGTGACCTGGGATCGAGGCCCAGCATTGTCATGTGACCAGGCCTGCCAAGAGGTTGAGGCGGAAAAAGAGTTGCATATTATTTTGCACAGTTACCGTCTCAGGTATTAATTGAAAGTGTAATTTGGATTCTTTTTATTCGCTTCACTTGGCAAGTATATTGCCGGGAAAATGCAAATTCCATTGCGTCGCTTGAACTTTGGAATCTGACTAGACAGATTTGAAATAACAGTCTTCTTGGGGTCTTACGATTAACGTCATAATGCCACTGATTCCAAAGTTCAAGCAACGCTTGCTCTCTCCCCTAAAAAAACGATGTTACGCATGCTATGTAAACGACAGAACCTTGTGTTAACCCCCCCTGGGGCGGGTGCGGGGGGGGGGGACTCTCCTTAAAAAATCTCGGGGGCGCTCGTTTTATCTTTTAGGGTTTAAAAATTCGAGGTCTTGCTATCTTTTAGGGTTCCATATTAAGCCGACGAACTCTGCTTCCCGGTCAGAATTGCGAGAGACCGTCCATGCGAAAACCAAACTAAGGGAGCATTCGTTTTTTAGAAGGGGGTGGGCCGGGAGAATCTGAGGGTGCATGGGTCATCATGTTTTTACACTGCCAAAAAGAAGGGGTCATTGGAATTTTCACACCATTTTTAAAGGGGGTGGGGCCAAGGTATTAAATCACAGCCTTGGGGTAGATTGCGAATTTGATACCATACTGGAGAGGGGGGGGGGGGGTTCTTAAGTTTTGTACGACCTGTTACTGAGGGATTCCCCCGGTCCACCCCCTCTCCCTTTTAAGAAATGAATGCTCCCTAAAACACAGACTTTGTCGACAACGCTGAAATGCGACACGTGATTCAGTGTGATGATAGACAAATTCTATTAGAAGCCTGTTTGGAACCCTGTGGTACTCCATGTCTGACGTGAAGAGAAGCAAGTTCTTGGAGCCGATTGCGACGAACTGTTTCCTTTCGGACAGATAAGACTCAAACCAGGCTAGAGACGAGCCAATTCTATAAAACTTTGGTTTCATAATTAAGATTTGATGGTCGACTACACCCTTCTTTTTATTAAGAACCATAAAACTTTGCTCAGCCTCAAAATGTTCTTATTTTGTTCTTAACGGCTATGTTTTCCGTAGGAATTTAAACTGGCCTAAAATTCGGTAAGGTGCTTCTGTGCACTGTTTTACAAGAAACTCGCAGTGTCTTTTAAAGACAAACTATTTTTGAATTCCATGGGTACGTTATCGGAGAGCTGAGCACTATGGGACTACTGCAGCTTCACGTTGTACAGGCCCGTAGGCAGGGGGGGCTGGGGGGGTGCGCGGGGTGCGTACGCACCCCCCCCCATAGACCCAAAAAAAGTCCGCATTTGGAGATTTAATAAGACCATGAAGAAACCCGAATAGGTTTATCGTAACACTAACAGTTGGTGCTACTGAAAATCGAAACGACTAAAAAAAAAGAAACCGGCCATAAGTGTGTTGTCCCATAAACTTGGCCTTTGAGAGTCCAAATTTACGAAATTTGCACCCCCCCCCCCCCAACAAGAATCCTGGCTACGGGCCTGTTGTACACTTGCATAACATTTTGAATCAGCCTCAGTTTATTCTTATTTTGTTCTTATTTTTCGGGCAAACTCAGTCGCAATGTTCTTGTCAAGTTTGTTCTTAATAAAAAAAGAGAAAGTCTACAAAGACCATGCCAGTCACCTGATCTTGGACCATGCATGTTGAATAGAATCTGGTCAGTTAGCTTTATTAAGGCACTCTCAGTTGAATGACCCTCACGGAAAGCTGATTGTAAATTATTATAAAGTTGTTCATTTTCAGTTAGATAGTTCATTAAAGACTTGGCAACATGTTTTCAAGCACCTTCAAAAGGATGGACAAAACAGATATATACCTCTTATTAGTTGAGTGCGAGGTCCGTACGGCATTTTATGGCCCAAGCGCGAAGGAAAAAACGAGGATCCATAACTTGCCGAACGGACCGAGCAAACGAGGCTAATAAGATGTTTTATACGGCTTTGTTGATTATTTGAAGTGAGTGAGGCTGTAAATGACAGCCGCTCCAGAACTAGAGGTCCGCACGGCTACTTACGGACCAGAAATTGACCAATCACAGCACGCAAAATCAGTCAGCCATAAACAAACTTTTATTACATTAACAATAGTTAAATTTAGAATATACATCTTGAAGTAAATGCATAATGACGAAAATCAAGAAAATGTTTTAAAAAACGATTTAGTAACAATGGAGGTCATCGTACTTCAGGAAAAAAAACCCGCTAATACATCGATCGCTCTTAATAAATTACTTTGTTGATTATCGAGTTTGACTCCATTTTCAGTACACTTGCTACAATTTCTTATTTTCACATTCTGCTGACTGTAAAAGCGGTAAAGTTCCAGAACACTGGCTATTTAAAAGTCAAAGAGAATTGTCAGCGATTTACAAACGTCTAGATCTGTAAATGAATGTACAAGGACGTTACTAAAACCGGGAACGGGGAACGGTCAAAATGAGTTTTAGAGAACTGTGTGAGAATCTGCCAATTCTTTGGAGGCTGGGGAATTTGAACTATTAGTATTACGCACGTTAAACATCACTGTGCACAGCTATTTCAAATATTGACCCTTCGCCGACTCATAATGACCGTTGTTGTTGTTGTTGTTGTTTTTTTTATTAGAACCAGTATTAAAATTCTGAGACTGGCTGTTGTTATAACTCCGCCAATTTTCAGACTGAAATTAAATGTTCCTAATCCGCTCTTAATCCGGCATATCACTCAAAAAAAGAACGAGAAATCAAACGACTTTTCCGGTACAAAAGAATCTTCAAAGACTTGGTGGTTTATTGTTTAAGGCCCTAACATGACTAGACATGTTATTTTTCAGTCCGACTATTATTTTTCAGTTTTAAATGTATTCGATCGGCCTTTCATTTTAAGTTGAAGAAATTTATAATTTATATTTATCAATCAGTACTTCCTTTCCCCAAGAACAGTGTTGTAATTGAATCAGAGAATGGCCAACTGTATTGTTTGCATGAGAATCAGAGCGATAACGAGGTGTCGTGAACAGGTCATCCACCGTCTTAGTGTTTTGGTTCTTCTAGTCGCGTTCATCCTTGTTGGACAAATATCTTTCTTCTTTTTGTGCTGCTATCATGATTTTCCAGATAACCCAGACGACAGCTTTGGAAACAGCGACAATTCTGGACCACGGCAAAAACACAAGCGTGGACTGAAAAAAGAACCACTGCAACTCTTGCAAGAGCGTTTACTACGACTGCAAGAAGAAAACGTGAATCAAATGAAATTAAATAAGTCCTTGACAAAGAGAAACGCAGAACTTTCTCAACTCTTACTACATTATGATGGTCTCCAAAGCATCATAATACAAGATCTACGGACCAAAAACCAAGAAGGGATGAAATCGGAGTTCCCAAGAGGTTATCAACCAAAAACCGAGTTAGAAGTGATTCCATTTGATGCTTTGAGTCATCGCGGGACCTACCATCTGCTAAGTGGTTTAGCGCGTAATCCGGCCGAAAGACCGTATGGTAATATGGGTCAAGAACATGCCCAGGTTACAAACTTGGCTGTGCAAACTATCAACAAGAATTTTGAGAACAATGATATGTCGACCTCAGTTCTTGATTTGGTTGACGGTCTCGGACGAACTGATAGGCTGGTCGGTTCGGAGTATGATCTGTACTTTAGGACCGGTCGTGCCAATATTTACAGACGGGTCAAACTCCACCGATCATTTGGTCCACTGCGTCTCCTTGGTGGTGTCGAGACAGCAGACACAAGCAAAGAATAGATTAACGTCATACTGCCACTGTCTGGCCAGATTCCAAAGTTCAAGAGTTTCTTAAAAAGATTTTTCAAGGTTGTTCTCCTGGACCTCCGAGTTTTTCTTACCATTGTGTACTTTGGTACGAGCGGTCGAGATGAACTCCAGTCTATGGTTCAAAAATCCGCAAAGTCATTTAACTATACTGATTATAAACTTTTGTTTAGCGATGAGCAGTTCTCGAGAGTACCGGCACTACAAAAAGGAGTGGCCGCATGGGACAGGGGAAACGTGCTTATGTTTTCCTGTGATGTTGATGTATATTTTACTTCTGATTTCCTAGAGCGATGTCGTTTCTACTCGGCACCTGGTGTCAAGGTCTACTATCCGATCGTATTTAGTCTTTATAACCCGGCTATTTTATATGGTAGTAATGTGGTGCCATCACATGACCATTTGTTCAGGGTGAACAAAAAGACAGGTTACTGGCGTGATTTTGGTTATGGCATGACTTGTCAGTACCGGAGTGACTTCCTGGCCTCTGGCGGATTTGACTTGCCCATTAAGGGGTGGGGCAAGGAAGATGTTCGACTGTACAGAAAGTATGTAAGCAGTGAAGTAAGAATAGTGCGTGCTCCTGACAGAGGACTCTTCCATTTATGGCACAGTAAGCACTGTAGTCAGTCATTGACAGGTTCACAGTATGTCGCATGTTTAGACAGCAAAGTAAAGAACGAGGCGTCACACAGCCAGCTTGGCTGGCTAGCTTTTGGGAAAAAGATATTTGACAATGAGAGTCCAAACTGGAGAGCAGTTGATCGATGTCAAACAAAAAAGGACAAAATCCTAAGAAGAAACAACGGTCACCTATCAGTAATCTTAAGGTTATGGCTAAGAGATAAGCGAGTGCCTTGGTGAAGGAGAATAATCTGGGTTAGGATACCTTTTCTTTCTTAGTCAGTGGGCAACTAACCCAGGAGTTGGGAGAGGGGTTTGTATTCTTATATTCAATTTAAGGAGGAGAGCGGGGGACGGGGGGTACACAACCTTTTTTGTACAGCTATTAGTACACTTTACAACGGATTTAAACACAGCTGTTTCAAAAGCTGTTAACATACAGATACAATTACAAGTTTTCTTAATATTAGCTGTGATTTATACAGTTGAGGGTGCAAGTTTACAACCGCCATAAGGGTTAATCAGGCAATCCTGCAAAGTTTTTCATTGTCGGCGGTACACTGAATAACTGAGAGAGGCGAAATAGAGGCTTAAAGAAAATTCGAGTCACATTTTACTTTACGTTTTATAACGTAAGTAAAAACGAGTAGCTAGGCAAGCAAACGTCAGGGGAAAGTATGACAATTTAACAAATATCGTTTTAGAAGAAAGTTTTCGTTTTTTCCTAAAAGTGCGAATAGACATGCTAATTTTAATGTCTAAGGGTGTTTCGTTCCAGTTTTTAACTGCGGTATATTTTGCTCCAAACTGGCCATAGCTGAGGCTTTCGCGTGGTAGAAGTTTTTGTTTGTTTTAGAACGTGTGGCGTAGTTATGTATCAAGCTAATATCATGGAAATAACTTACAAAAACTTTCGGTAGTTGAGTGATGTTTATAAGCTAGTTCCGAAAACCATATCGAAAATATTTAGTGGTTCAAGTCTTTGAAATAGCGATCTGCTTGGGGGAATGTGATTGCACGAAGTGCTCGTTTCTGTAAAACGTGAATAGGTGAAAGTTTTGTTTTACAAGTGCATAATACCCCAAATCTATGCGCCGTATAAAATGTGTGTATAAGTAAAACTATAATAGAGATTTTTCAAGTCTCCATGTTGTATATAGCAATCCTATCGATTTTGTAATTTTGCGACAATCGAATCAATTTGAAAAATCCACGTGAGATTCTTTGAAATTAAACCAAGAAATTTTGTATGTGTCACTCTTTTGTTTTTTGTTCCTAGTCTTAAAGTAAATTCTGTAACTCAGCACCATTGTTTAGAGTATTCTTGAGTCTTTGTTTTGAACCAGAAAAGAACAAATTTGGTTTTGGAGAGATTCACGGTCAGGTTATTTGCAAGGAGCCAGTCTTGAAAAAAATCTAACTCATATATTTAGAACCGACAAGGACATTTAACTAAGGACACGAATCACTTATTGACCTCATTGCCGTTAGCAATCCACAGAACATAAGAGGACATGGAGTTATAACCTCAAATCTAAGTGATCATGAGCTGTTTTATTGCGTTCGCAAAATAAACTGGAGAAAGGCCCCATCGCAAACCAAATTATTCGGAAACTATGCAAATTATGATCCCAGCAACGTTTGTGCAGACTTGAGAGGTGTCGACTGGTCAATACCCAATGGTGAGGCAACTAATGCTGACGATCACTGAAACCGCTTTTATCTCAGTAGCTGACCAGCACGCGCCGGTCATTCAGAAGCGCGTACGTATGTACGTACGGGGAGTCGACAACTGTCCATGGCTGAATAAACAGATAGTAAATCATTTATGCGCCAGCGAGATATTTCAATAAGAAAGCAAAGAAGACAAATCATCCGGAGGATTGGGTCAATTATCGTCACTACAGAAACAGGGCGACAAATTCTATGAAAAAGGCAGAGGCGGCCTACAATAGACGTCTTGTTGTTCGGGGGGGGGTACCTCAGGGTGAAAGTGGTAGGGATGACCGTCGGAAAGCTCGAATTTCTACCCTAAAAATTACCTAGTGGAAAAAAAATTTCACCCTAAAAATACTCCACGCTTTTGGAATACCCTAAAGGCGTACCGATTTAGCTCAAATAAACCGTAAAAACTACCAGATTTTCTTCCGAGTGCGATTTTCGCTCAAAAATACCCTAAAAAATACCAGATCACCGATTTTATACCCTAAAAAATATGACGGTCATACCCGCCCCCCGGGCTTACTGTCAACAGTGGAAATATTGTAATGGCAAATTGTTGGAATTAACTCCATCTCTTTGCTTCATTAGCGATGCTATAACATGAAAGTTTGTCTAAGAGTATATCGTGATTTACGGAGTCAAACGCCTTCGACAAACCAAGGAAGACACCTACAGAGGTGCCTCCACTATCAATAGAATCAGTAATTCTATTTACAAAGTCAAGATTTGCCAAAGTAGTACTTCTTTTTTCTCTAACTCCAAACTGATATTCAATTAGTAAATTGTTTTCTTATTCTTTTCATTCTTCATTCTTATCATTGTCTCTCTTATTATTACTGTTAGTCATCATAATACCATTATTTTGCAATTTGCCTTCTATTTCAACGACATTATTTTTGTCTGTACAGCCCGGGGGGCTACTCTTTGAATTTTTGGTGGGGGTGTGCTGCCTACATCTCCAAATCCAGACCCAATTTCAGACCAAAAAATGTCATTTTCCCGACCCGTTTTCAGACCTGGCCTCAAAAATACATACCGGTTTGCAGACCAGTTTTCAAGACTGTAGCATAGCATATGCATCAGAGCTGAACGGAAGTCAACGTAACAAGATGAAAAGGTACGTAAAATTTAGCTGGAATGATATATTATATCAATTTCCCTTTCTCTCTCTCACCAGTTATTCGCCCCGGCTTGGCAGAAAAATAAGTTCATAAGCTTTTGTGAACGTTCCCCTGATAACCATACTCAATTTCAGACCAAAACGGCTCAAAAACCGTACCCTTTGGGGCGGCACATACCTATATACCTGATATAGGGGAGTACCCTCCCCGGGGGTTTACAGTTTTTATCAGGATAGCAGCAGGAGGTCGGGAAATTAACAGAGGTTTTTTCCAAAACGCCTGTTCTTGTTCCAACTACTTTTATATACTTAATTAATTTTTCTTTTATTTTAAGCGTTAGAATTTAATGACGGATTTTGTACTGCGGTTATAAGCTTTTAAGCATTACAGTTCTCAGTGTCTATGCCTTGTTTTTGTAACGTATTGTAAAGTAAGAAACAACGAGGATTATTAGCCATATAATAAAGTTATACTGATTGTTAGAGAGTAAGCCAATAAGTATTTTTCAAAATGCAAGGTAGCTTAAACGGAATCAGAATCAAATACAAGCTTGGTTTCGGAACAAATCAGAGACAAAGCGCGGACTGAAAAGTAGCTAACGCTATGTTTTGTTACTTTACGCGCGTGTTGAGAGAGTTGCGTTTTTCAACTGATCAAATATATATATTGCTTTAATTAATTTACTCAGTCATTCAGTGAGTAATTTAGAAAAGCTGGAGATAATCAAATTGATGTCCAATTTTATTGTTAATTGAGCAAAATGAAACGCACTGTCTATCAGATGTGTAACTTAAATTATCACGAAAGTTGAACAAAGCGAGAAACTCCAAAATTGTTCCGAGTTCTTTTCTCTTGAAAGTGACAGCTCTGCACAGCCAAGTTTGTGGTGGCTGAAATTTATGTTGCGTGTTTAAGAAATCTCGGTAGAGTTGCGTAGAAAAGTCGTTATTTCGCAAGCGTAATCAGGACGATTGTTTTAGACAACGTGTTTGCATCAAAAGCTGTAACACTGTTCGCGTTTTGTTTTTTAAATACGTTTTGTGACGTAACACCACTGACCCTAAAGACCGAGTGTCCTTTTCTAGTTCTCTCTGTGACATTCCGTGCCGCGTTTGTCAATAACAACCTGTTGCCTTCCCAAGGGGTCTTTGGTACCTGTCAACCAAATCACTTAAAGTTATCTACCCGCTAACTTCGCTGGTTGTTAATGAATCGTTTAACTTATTGAATCAGCCAAGGTTTTACTAAAAGGATCGTTTCAAATACGGTGAACAAAGAAATCTATCTGTAAAGGAAAACGCAGCAGATTTTTCGTTTGGTTCCTTGGGCTTAGACCTATAAGCATGAGATCATTGTAACCGAATAAGATAAGGCAAAAAGTAGATGATCATGTATTTGCAAAGCAGCCAATCAGATGCTGTTATTTACTTATTTACGGCGTGGTAACGCATTGTTTTTACAACTGAGTGTGGAAATTTGGTGACCGATTTCAACCGTGCATTCCCGTGAAGCGTAGCGTAAAAACAGGCCTGGAAGGCGAGACGCCCGTTTATGGAGGCCAGCATACCGCTTGGCACGGGTGTAAACGAGGTGAATATGGTTTCTTGCTTTTTGCTGGCTCTGAACCCTCGCGTTTATGGTTATGTGGCAACTCTGATATTATCTCTAACTAAGTCTAAGTTCCTTCTGTTGTTCAATATCTCTAGGCTTGAACTATAAGTCAGGACTGATGTAATGTTTGGTAAAAAAACACAAATGCAAGATTACTTGATTAGGATAAAACAAGTCTTATTACACTGCTAGGATCAAAACAACAGTCGGCCATTTTTCTGAGTTGTGGGTTGTTGGTACTGAGTGGTGTTAGCGAGTCAATTACACGGTTCATTTAGCACAGTGCTCCTGGAGTGTACCCGGTCATGCACATGGCCATCTGAACAGAGCTCGTATCTATTCTTCGTCACATCTCGCTACTTCTTTTCAATTAAAGTACATTCTTCCCTTTAACTCTACTAACTTCTTTTTCTGTTGCTTTCACCAGGCCACGATGGTTGGGCTCCCGACGTTTTCTGACGGCGAAGCAGTGATTCGAATACCTTCAATGGACAACTACGAATACCTCGAAATGCCGGTTAAGACCGAACTTCCGTACTCTCTCGAAAATCGAATTGGAGATATAGGACTTGGAGTGGATATTTTAGACGAGTGTGAACTTCGAGCTAATGAAACGGTATGTTGCAATACTTTGATACTTTTACTAGGTTTTTATCGAAATTATTTTATAGCTTGTTCTCTCGAACGCTTTGTTTGACTCTCAAGGTTTATTTTTAAAGTGAGACGATAAATCTGTCATGACGTACTAAACTACGTGTTTGAAAACTGCAAAGTTTTGGCGCCATGGTGTATTACCGACTGTTATTTTTAGGCAATGACAACAACGCCAATTCGACATTACTTGATTATAGGACAAAACAGTTCTAGTTTACACTGTTTAGTGACTCTCAGGCCCAAAACAACAGTCGGCAATTTTCCTGATTGTAGGTTGTGTAGTATTGAGTGATAATAGTCGCGTATATAATATATGTGAGATGAGGTGTCAAACTAAGTCACGAGATCAGAAACCCAATTCCTCACACAAGTAGAACTAAGGAAGTGGAACTGAATACAATCACTAAACTCTTTAGAAAAGAAACCAACTCGACAAATGAGATAACCACATAAGAACTGCACTTACAACCGACCACTCTTCTTGATATTGTCGCTTCCAACACTGGACTTTGGCGTCAGTTTTCATTCCTACAATCTTTAGAGTTTGGAGGAGGTAAGTGTGTGAAACCAATTGTTATTTCGAGATTTTTCTAGCACATATTTGATAAACAAAACGAGATTGCCCAGACAGCTTTCTGACATTTCAAAATTGTCCTATGAGAACAGTTGAGTCACCAAGACGACAGATCAATGGTTTCTGGTGGTCGTATAATTGACATCTGCCTGCTTAATACACTTTCAATATCACCGCGTTTCCCTCAACTGCTTAAACCAAAAGAGCGAAACACAATGGAGAGTAGTTTCTCGACAAGTCAGTGGAGTTTTGATACACCGTTTCAGCTGAAGGTTTGTACTGAAAGTATAGAAACACCGTTATGTCAATTATACCTTTGTCGTCAGTTTCTGCAATAGATAGGTGTTTGGATAACAAATTTTTGTTGTTGTAAAAAAAGTGCATGTTAACCAAACTCTTAGCAATCAAATTTTTGCACCTGCGCCGGGAGGATGATTTATTTTAATAGAAATTCTATACTGGGAACATCAAAGTTTGTTAACCTCCTCGTCAGTCATCTCAGGTTGTCGTTTCCGGAGTAATTAGCCGAGAAGCCGAAGACCCCGAGCGAGCACCGAGCTCTTCCCTCCCCTATCTACTCGATAATTCGTTCCCCGTTTGCCACCTCTCACAGTTCCGACAACTTTCGTAGAAAATAACCAAAGTAGACACCTGCAGAGAAGACTAATGTTTGTCTAATTTGGGGGAGTGGTCACTGTTGGGTGCTCCTTGTGACCCTTTATAAAATACAAGCTACAATTAGCACCTTCACTAAGATATAGTTATTGCACTGCTGGTGTTCCTGAACGCCATCTTCGCCGAGATAAACTTGAGGCAAACACTTTACGCTTCACACAGGCTTACGTTGGACGGAATATACGGAGACTATGGAAGTGGATGAACTAACAAGAGTCAGTTTAGTGTTTTTGAATCCCTGAAGAACGAATAACTATAACTCAATAATATTGTGTAGATTCATCTATCCAGGAATTCGATAATACGACCAGTCATGTGACCAAGGACTCAGCAGAGTTTGAAAGCTTATGAAAACTTCCTCCGAAATTTATCCAGCGTATTTAAGTTCAGGACTATTTTATTATTAACTATAATTCAATAAGGTATTTGACTATTTTGAATCAGTTAAGCCAATGACCGCTCGAAGGTTAGCATAAAATGATAAATCAGTAACGGAACTTTGAAAACTATCCAATCATGTACAGGAAAACAGACTGGCTGGTCAGATGTGATCAAAAGCACAATTCTGAACTCGATCAAATACCGACAAGTTTGACCACCAGACGGTACGCACGTGCATGATCATTAACAACTTCAGTGTTTCGTTTGGAAGAGAATTAATATTATATATAAAAAACTATACAACTCTAGTGTAGCCAACGTTTTTTTTAAAATTTAAATCTGCTTTACCGTAAGTGAATTCCAGAGCAGAAGAGAATGCATGATAGAAAAGCTATCGCAAATGATAGCCCGCTAGCAGGCTCTCCTATTGTTTTTTTTTTCAAGAGTGTTTGTTTTGAGGATTAAATCAAATTAAGTTAAATTAAATTCCCTGCCCCTCCCGGCTTGATTTTCGCGCCACGTGAATCACGAAAACAAACGTTTTCGAAAAAATCCAACAGGAGAGCCGGCTAGCAGGCTACAGGCTACGTATAAACGAGGACATGCTTTTTCTATTACATTTGCGCTTTTTGACGAGACCTCTCTATTATTTTTCTTTTTATCCAATCTCAGTTCATTTTTTGTAATTAACATTTAATAAATGGTCCGAAAGTATGTGTAATGGGGGGGGGGGGTGGGGTGTGAAACATTTTTACCAACTTATTT
>JAOBYE010488974.1:0-13332 GCA_025403585.1 Parazoanthus swiftii | reverse complement strand
TCTACCAACTCTCTGTACTCCTCATGCACGTTGATAGCACTCTCTATACTGCTTAAGCGCTCCCTCACTTTCTCCTTCACTTTCCGCCATTCTTCATTCACGTGCTTCAAATGCAACTCAACTGCACTTTTCTCGCTGTCAGAAACTCTGTTACAAATTTTGCGCCCTTGAAGGTTGGTGTCCGCTAGTCTCCCTTCTTGTGCGTCTAGTTCTTGTAACAGTTCCTAAAATGGTAAGTTTTAAGATACAAATTTACATTCAACATGATAAATGTGACGGTCGTGGTACTCCCCAGAACTTAGTTTTAACACTGACAACACTGGAGCCTGGAGTTATTTTGAGGGGAAGTGTCAGTTACCAACTAAATGTGATTTTCATGGGAGTCCTCCCCCGCACAAAAAGAAGCCACACCAAGATCAAGCCAGACTGAAAATTGCTAACAGTTACAAAATGATAACGGAGGGGGAGGGGGGAGGTGGGTTTTTTTTCAAAAATAAGTTTCGGCAGATCATCTTGGGAAAAAGGCTGCTTCGAGAGTCTTAAATTTTTGAAATCAAAATTATTCCACAAGTTTAATTATCCGGGCCAGAAAATTGCAATAACATACTATTGTGTAGATTAATTTTAGGCTTTTGATTTGTTATAAATTGAAGGTACCGCTTTTTGACAGTTTTTATGTAACAGCGATTTGTTTGCAGAGCCAGCTGCTGTGGTTTCAGTTATGGAAAACAAATGCCATGTTAGTATTTGCTGCAACATTACATAAATAACAAGATAAACGATTAAGTGTTAGTACAGAGTTACTGCCTTGAGCAAGTGTGTTAGATTTTCTTAAATAACACCTTCACAATACTACTATAGCGTAAGCTCCAGCGAGTTTAAATTAAAACAAAACAAAACAAAACAAAAACAGAGACACATCTTGTGATCACGCTCGAGAACCAAGTTCATTCACAAAGTCCCTGGGACAAACGGCCGATTACACGGAGCGAGCAAGTCCTCAAACCCAGTCTTAGCTACCATTTTCCCCTTGACAATTTGCCATACATAATGTAAATAAATCTAAAAACTGAGAAAATGCACTGGTAGAAATCGGAGTGTTGTTCACCAGAGATTGACCAACAACAGCACCACCTAAAAATTATAATTCTGGTGAATGACGTTGTGTTCAAAGCTCGAAGTCGCGCGCTCGCTGATTTATTCAAAGCGTGGAGTTCAGTGTAAGTACAGCAGCAAACAAAATTTCAAACTCAACAGCGCCCACTTGAGCGGGTAATCTCACTCGAAAAGTAGGGGGTTTAATTCCATTTACCCAGGATGTACATTGGTAAATGTACCAAAATGACTGGTTGCCAAGACTGATAAAAAAAATTCGCGAGTAGACAAGCTTCACACGGAAACAGAAAAAATCGCATACAAACTTCAAACCGGTTGATCCGAACGCTCGATATTCTTCTGATTAAAACTCCTTTCGCTTTTTTTGCAGCATAAAATCTCAAATATTGTTTTCTAAAACATTGGCGAATAGTATTGAAGGGAAACTAACCTTGCTGCTAGTATTTTCTTGGCTATCCCGTACCGGTTGTTCGGCTTTTAACAGAAAAAAATCATAAATTAACATTTTACCCGATGGGCTGTGATCAAAGAGTAAATTCTAAATAATATATTCAAAATTAAAAATAGACAACTGCCTACTTCTTTGTCCAAAGATGTAATGAAATAAATGAAGAACAGCAAACATCCCTCATCGTGGGCCGAAAAATCCGGAGTTGATAAGAAAGAAACAAAAACGTTTTCGTGGAAAATATCAAACTTCACATGGTTATTCAAACGCGCATGCTGGCCTAAACAGCCCAGACTGATGAATATTCACGTTTTCACATCTGCCTTTCCAACACAAATTATATGTAAATCATGTTAATTATTGGCGAAATATTTCCTGCTGTTTTTTCTACCTATGGAAACTTGTAACCACACGGATTATTGATGTTTCTGCTACAATTAGATAACAATATTTTCATCGGTTCAAAGCGGAGACAAGTGTTCAATTAAAAATTAATTTTAGAAAAACTGTAGCGTAGAATCGAGACGAAAACAATGCTTACCAAATGTCCTTCGCAACAGAGAAAATAAAAAATCTCAGGGACACTCGCCATTAAGAAATAATGATGTGTTCTCAACATAAAATCGTTGAAAAGGGAGTTTATCTACTTCCAAAGCAGGCACGGGTGACACAAGCTAGCGAACAGGTGTTCTGCAGTATCTGTTCGGATCTCAATGACGTGACTTTAGATCTTTTCATTGCCACAAGTCAAACGGGAAGCAAGTCTCCGCAAAATGATTAGAACCTTCAAGGGTTGAAATGCACGCAGTAGAAGAAAATCAGAAACTTAAAGGAAAAAGCGTGCAAGAAACAAAATACACATGAAACTCCAATCAGTAAAAGACAGCAAAAATGTAACGCTCGAAAACTTATATTTTACTAATGGGCAATATTCTTTATTCGTCGCAAATGGAAACTATCTATGTCTTTTGTCGATAGTTAGGTTTTAATAAGAAACAAAAAGTAAACCCCGATTTCTAGAAAAACAGCTATGCATTTCAATTAATTACAATTATGATCAAGAAAGCTTCCCGCAAAAATGAACAAAAAACTTCTGATCGTTTTCCTGAAAACAGCCGACACGATTTCATCTGTTTGTCACGTAATCCTTTGATCCGGGGAAGAAACGCTACTTTAGTCGTTAGTGTAACCCTTTTGTAATTCTCTGCACACAGCAAGTTGCAGTAAGCTGTAAAAGTTACTAAACTTACCATATCTCTTCTATTTAACCCACTGCTCGTTACATGTTTTCCTTTCTTTGTGACAAATCAAGGAAAACTGTTAATCTTATTCGTTCATATTTTACCGTTGACATCTGATGTTAATTTTTCAAAACTGGAGTTTAAGAAATAGATAAATAAATAAGTAGAGCAAGAATGGTAGGTAAAGTGGTGTTTAATAACTTTGGGAAATCTTGACAGCTCTTAGTTCCACAATTTAAATTGAGATAATTGATTTTAAATTGCGCGCATTAAACCACAAGTCAGAAGCAACGGAGCAAAGAACCTGAAGGCGTTCACTCTACAAAGGCAGAGTGTGAACAAAAGGTTTGAATGGCCTGGCCGTGTCCCTTTTACAGTGAACTTCGTGTTTAAACTTCCAACCTCAAAATTAAAGCACTTTACAAAATAATGGAATAATGTACAGCTGTGTTCATGGATCTATTCATTACGGTATTACAGTGACTGTTCAGGCAATCGTGTATGACAGGTTAATGACGGTCCACTGATTAGCTGTGCATGAAAGCATCGGCTCAGTTAGCTGTTAAGTGGTCACTAGTTAGTAGTTAGTATGATGAGCAGGGTTCCATTACTTGGCGACTCTGTTACGTTAGTGCATCTTCCACGGTCGCAACAGAATTGAACAGACTCCTTACCTTCATTTTTGCAGCCTCGGTTGACGCCTCGTTCGCCGTGAAGGGTTGCTCCCGCCTTGTTTCACATTTCTCAATCAGTGCTTCAAACTCTCCCGTTTGTTCATCAAAATGTCTGTAGTCGTCTTTTAGTTCTTTCATACGCTTTTGTTCTTCTTCGATTACTTCCAGATTTTCAACCAGCTCTGCTATTTCATTACACCTGCGCAGAACCTCTGCGCCTCTTGACGTGTCATGAAACACCTCGCTGTACGTCTGATATTCACCAAGTTTCGTAACTACTGATTTTAGGTCCTGGATTTGCGCGTTCATTATCTGCTCATCGTCAGTTTGAAGCCATTCTTTATCAGTCAGCTTTCTCCCTTCTTCCAGTGCGGCATCCGAGGACTTCAGCCATCCTTCAAGAGTTTGCTGTTTTGCAACAAGAGTCTTCAAAGCTTCAAAGCGCTCTGAAAACACAGTGGCTAATTCTTCCTTTAATGCCCGGATTTCTTTCATTCTTGTTACAAGTAATTCTTTTCTTTTTGATCCGCTCTGATTACATAATGCTGTGCACCGTTCGTATAAAATGTTATAAGCTTCTTCTTCTTCTGCCAGGGTAGGCTGCAAATCTCTGCACAAAGTTAACTCATCTTCTGTCACGGACAACTCGTCTTCTTCAATCACAGATTGCATAGTTGGCTCCCGAATATCGAGGAGATGGCTTTGAAATATGTTTTTTGTATCTTCACATGCTCTGAGAAGTTGTTCAAAGGACTCAAGCTCAGATACTTTAGCAGTTAGTTTTTCAAAAACATTTTGACAATCCTCTGAAACACTTTGGAGATCGACCTCCAAATCAGTTTCATAAGAATCTCCAATTGTATCTTTTGCTTCTTCAAGGCATTCTGAAGCTGCTGATAGAATCTGGTCGAAGTTTCCAACAACTTTCAGATGGGACTTTGAAGTGTTTAGTTCCTCACTGATCCATTCAGGTTCTAGAACTGATGTTTCTCCACTGTCAAGAACCGTTTCGATTTCTTGTAACGTTGCTCTGCATGTTTTCACGCTTTCGTAAACTTTATTGCGCTGGGAAATCCCCTTCTGTAACCTCTTCTCTTTTTCTTTCAGTTGTTCTCGCATACCATGAAGACAGGAAGAGAGAGTATTTAACTCATCTATCATGTGCTTCATCTTCTGACCGTCGCTTAACGATTTAGCTTTATCTACGAGTTGTCCGATAAAAAGAACCTTATCGTTACACAAATCGGTCAATCTTTGTACCTCCAACAGTTCATCTTCCGCAGTTTTCGCGTCCAACGAAAGAACATCGTCTGTTACTTGTGGTAGATTCTTTTCAAGCCACTCCTTTACATCAGTTAGTTCTGAATTAAGAGTCTCTGTCTCCTTTTTCTCTTGCTCGAATTCGTGCAACTTGCTCAAGGCTACTTGCTTTGATTCACACAACTTTTTCTGCAGTGAACTAAGTTTAGCTTTAGGGTTGCAAGCTTCGTCTTTCGCAACCGATTCTGGTAACTTCTCACACGTTTCAGCTAGCCGATCAAGTTTGCCTTGACACAATTCAAACTTTGAACAAAGTCCCTCTGCTTCTTGAATTTTTTCCTCCAACGGTGCAGTGCTTTTGTCTGACAGAAGTATCACAGCAGGATCAATCTTGGAAATCTCAGCATAACTCTCTTGGATCCCTTGGTCAAACTCCTGTTTAATCCGCGATTGTTCTTGTAGTTCCTTTAGCCTAACTGATACCTTACACTTAAGTTCATCCCAGTCTTGGCACAGCTGAGAAGCACGTGTTCTGGGGGTTTCATCAGTGGATCCGATCTGCTCCACTATTCTGGTACCGTTGTCTTTCAATGCTTCCATGCGAACATCGCGCGATTCCATATCTCGATGCAGCCTCGTGAGTTTTTCCATTTGGTCCTGCAGGGTTTCAACAGCACACGTCGTTTCCTTAGGGATGGCAGCTCCGTATATTGTCATAAGAGACTCGCAGTGAGCCAGTTCTTGATCAAACTCAGCAATGTCGCTAACAAGTTTTTCTGCTATCTTAGTTTTCGAGTCTATTTCACAAGCTATATTCTCACAGTCTTGCTGAAGTTTATTCAAAGCATTTTCGATTACTGATTTCGATTCGTCTTTCACCTTTGTCAAAATCATCTCGCCTTTTCTCATCAAAGCTTGTAAGTCCGATTGTCCTGAGGCAAAGCTCGTTTTTTCTTTACGAAGATTAACAAGGGAAGCATTAGCGACCGGTAAATCAAAGGAAATTGTAGCATTAGCTTCAAGCTGTCTAGCTGCTTCATCGACATATTCAGAACAATTTTTCAGTTGATGTTGAAAATCTTCGAGCTCAGCAACCCATGACTCCAATTGTTTTTGTCTAGCACTTGCATTACGACTTGTTCTTTTCCAGTCGTTTTTAACCCTGGTTAGATTTTCCATCACAGTTGGTCGCAACTCGTCTGCATGGAGTAGCAAGCGTTCACACGCTTCACCGAGACTATCAATGATTGTTCGTTCTGCTTCAATCTCTGAAACCAGACTCTTTTGTTTCCTGATGTCCTGGTGCCCTCTGTCCAGGGAGGCAGAAAACGGGATCTCAACACTGTTCATGTCATCAAACTTGTCAAGCATTCCATTACATTGCATCAGTCTTTCGTTATACACACGTTTGTCTTCAATAAACGCTTTAATTTGTTTCTCCTTTGTGCGTACACTTTCATTAAGTTCATTCCATGATCTTTCCAGGAAGGCAAACTGATCTTGTAGTATCGGTTTTTCTGCATCACTAGCTGAGTTCAAAAGAGATTTATCTGCCAAAACGGACTGCACTTGAGCAGTTATTGTCTCCATTTGGGTACGTAGATTTTCTAATTTCTGTTGCTGTTCGAGTGCAAGGGAGTCCTCACTCAACCAATTTGTTTCGTTGCTAATAACGCCTTGTGCATCTTGAATGGATTGGATTGTTTGGTTTAACTGTTTTCTTTGTTCATTGACTTCAAAGATCTTCCCTTTCATCTCTGTCACTTTTTCGGGAATAACTTCGAGATCGGAAAGTTTTTGTGCAATGGAGTTTAAAGTATCCTTAAAAAATTCAACCAGTTTATGTTTTTCCTTGTCGTTGCAAAACAACTGGAATTCGTCTTTCTTGTAATTTAGCGCTGTTTCCAAATCTTGGAGTTCCTTTAACCTCTCTTCGAGCCCCGTAGTTCCGTTGGACGGTGACGATATATCACGTACTTTCAACTCCGTTGTTTTGAACCACATTTCATAATCCTCAATTTGCTTCTCAAAGTCTGATCTTTCTGCATAAAGGTTTTCTAAACTTGCAAGTTTAGTTGATATTGTTCTATGGAGACCTTCCAAACTATCATGTACGTTGTCTAGCTCACTATTAAGAGACTGTTGAAAAGAAGTGGAAACCCTTGACAGCTTGTCACCGATACTACTTTTTGCCTCTTCAATATCTTTCATGTTGGACCCTATTTTAATTTCAAGGCGTTTTAGTGAAGAAATCTTTGCTTCAAGCAAGTCTTTGTCCTCAATCCCAGGCATTTCTTCTGTCAATAGTTCTCTCTGGTCCAAAAGCCAATTCTTACAGGATGATATAACACGAGAAATGCCATTTACTGCGACCACACACTCCTCTGTTTCTCCCAACTTCACTGAGGCAAGATGCTGAACCGCTGCAACCTTTGATTCTAATGAAGAAAGTTCACTTTCTCTTTCTTCGCGGTAGCTCGATTCCAGACAACATGGACTTTGCTGAACTTTTTCTTGAAGAGATTTCACAAAGTCGTCATATGAAGAACATTCTAAACTAAGTTTTTGTAATATTTCTGCTTTGCTTTCAATTTCAGAAAGTTCTGAAACTGACTCTAGTGTTGACGAAACTTCTTTGTCTGCTTTATCCAGCCAGTTTAAAACGTCCTGAAACTTTTGTTCAATTTGTTGTTCCTCGAAGAATAAGCGTTCCGAGTCGGCCAGATTCTGACCAAGTTTCTTGTACAATAAGTCCCATCTCTCCATCACTTCATCAAATTCCTTCTCAGCCTGTTGTCTCACTGATTCGTTGCTGATGGTTGACAGAACATTTTTCTTTTCTCGCAATTGAAGAAAATGTTCCCATTCTGTTTCAAATTCTTCCAGTAGTTGTTTCTTTTCCCGAATATGTTTTTCTATATCCGCGCTTTTAGTAAAACCAACTGGTTCTTCGGCAATTAAGCCTTCTAGCTTTCCAATCACACCTTTACATTTTTCTAAATCGTCTTCAAAACATTTTGTAGCTACAGCCTGGTCCTCAAGTACTTGTATTTTGTTTTCCGTAAGGTCGCTCAATTCAGTATAATCTTTCTGAAGACTTGCCAACTGCGAATCAATAACTTCCTTCTCGGAGCTGTTCATGTTTTTCTTCAGTTTCTCCGCCGCGTCAAAAGCACATCCAACATCCTTTTTACAAACAACTAGTTCAGACTGTAGCCTTTTCATCTTCTCCAGCTGTTCAACAAGTGAGACTTCTTGAGCATCAGCACCAGTTTCCTTAATAAGTTCCTTCTGTTTACCAAGCCAAGAGCTGAGGTCAGAGGATGACTTTTGATACTGTAATTGACCATACTGAAGTTGGTTTATTTCAGCCAGTCGCAATGTTGCAAGATCGCGGATATCTTTGGTTTCATTCTCCAGAGCAGCTATACGGATCTTCAATATCGGTTCTTCGTTTGCTGTCATACTTACCAACTCTTCACCTCCCTTCTCGCGGATATCAGTTAAGGAAGAGTCTACTTCCTCGAGTTCCGTCAAAAAGCCCTCTAGTTTATCTTTTGACTCATCTAGCGACGACAAATTTACAGTATCAGGAGAAAAACTGAATAGATCTTCCTGAACTTTTCCGAGCTGCCGGCTACACTCTGCTAGCTCTTTTTCACATTCTGTTAACATTTCTGTCTTCCTCTGTAGTGTGTCAGCTCTCTCTCGTGTTTCTTTATGTGCTTCCTCCCACTTCGTTTCCAGCATCTTGAGTTCCGTAGCAAGTGAATCTCTTTCTAGCGGCTTCAACTTGGGAAGAACTTCAATACTCTTTTGAAGCGCGGTTGAAAGGGGGTTTTCAGGAGATACCATCATAATATCTAATTCCGTAGCCTGCTGAAGCTGCTCGTCTACCGAAGGTGGAGCCAAAGAATTAACAGCAAGGTTTTCAGCCTTTTGAAGCATTTCTCTACAAATCTGGAGACTCTCTTCAACCTTGGCCTTTCCTGTAACGGCATCTTCGAGTCTTTCTACTTCAATTGCAGCACGTTCTTTAAGTTGCGGAAGCTTCATATTTAGCTCTCCTAACTTGGATTCTAAACTAGTTCTTTCAAGATCTCCCAGATTTGCTGCTATGGAGTAACCTTGGTTTAGGGTGGAACTCAAGTTGGACTCCAAAGATTCTGTTTGAGATAACAGCTCTTGCAATTGCTTCAGATCACTCTCGGCAGGTTCAGAGTTTTCTTCTGATGTTACCCCAAGGACTTGTTTTTGTGCGTCATTCATTAAGCTGACAAGGGCTTGTAAACCGTCATTAAAAGCATGGAGTTGATTTAAATTCCCTTGGAGTGTGGCCTTTTTGATTTCCAAACGTTCTAGCATATTCTGCCAATCTGTTCGTAATTCCTTCATCTGAACTTGAACTTTTTCCTTTCGCTCTAAGTTTTCCTTCTCCCATTCGAACACAAGTGCTTCACCTTTATGCAGCAACTCATCCATACGGGGATTAACGTTGGAAACTTCAGTCCTTAGGGTTTCACAGTCTTTCAATGCTTTTTCCATAACTTCTATATCAGCGGAATTAACGTCCAATGCGATTTGGTTCTTCACCTTGTCCAACCAAACCCTGAACGGAGCGATCTCTGCATCAAACTTTAGTTGTTTTCTCTCCAAGTCACTTCCCTGTCTTCCCACTCGTCTTCTGCGTCCGCGGGCTTTCTTTTTCAGAATGTCCCACTTCCCTTTCAGTTCTCCCAGCTGAGCTTGCAAGTCAACTTTTTGGTCCTTGTTTGCTCTTTCTGCATGCAACTCAACACGTTCAATGACGGATTCCACTTCCTTAAACTTGGATTCTACCTCTTGCAAACCTTCTGTCTCTTGTTCAGAACATTTGGTTTCTATGTCTGTCAGCAGCTCAAAGCACATCCTCAACTCTTCCTTGTAGTTTTGATTTTCACTTACGTTTGTACTGGAAGGAGTTCTTTCATCGAGCGGTATTTCTGTCGACACAACAATGTCCCGAGGTGATACAGGAACCGTTTCAAGCTCTTCAAGGCTCTTCCGAGAGGTATTGTCAAAAGACGATACGTTTATTTCTGGTACAAGCGCCTCGCTCGCATACCCTTGCAGAGTACTTTGGTCAGAAGATGTTAGATTTGGTTCTTCGATGGTCTCGCCAAGATATTCCTTTAATTCTCTCCTCTTGTTTTTTGCCTGTTCCTTTAAATTTTGCCATTCCTGGCCCATCCGCGTCACCTGTTCATGGACCACTTGTTTTTGTTCTGGGGGAAGTTTTTCTACCAATTCCCTTCCCTTCCCAAGCACAGATCTCATGTGCTGCTCTTGTTCGACTATACCTTGGCAAAGATCTTCGTGCTTTGACAGTTCTTCTTTAACAGCAGCAGGATCCTCCGAGTTAAAACTGTCATTTGCGATGGTTTCTCCAGCTTTTTGCATCCAGGTCACACACTTTTCAAGCTCCTCGTAGTAGTCGGCCTGTTGTGAAATGCACTGCTCCAAATGATTGCCATGTTCATCTGACAACTGTTGCACCAAGTTCCAGCGAGTGGCCAAATTCTGCAGCTCTTCTGATATCTCATTCTTCTGTTCCTCTGTGAGGCCCACCCCTGAGATTCGCCGTCCCAAAATGCTATCAACACGGAGACGCTGTTGTTCTAATTCATTGCACAGCTGTTCCTGTTTTAAAATCTCCTCCATTTGTTGTTCTTCAGGAACAGAAAACATGTCAGTCTTCAACGTGGCCTCGGCTCCTTCCAGCCAAGTGCTTATATCTTTTATTTCAGAAGTAAAAGCTTCCTTTACAAGTAAACTTTCCTGTTTCTTCTCGGCCGCCAGTGCACGCCTTGCTTGCACTTTCGCTGTCTGCTCCTCAAGATCATGAACTTGTTCCCACGTCACCCTCAGTCGTTGTAATCGTTCTTCAATAAGATGTTTGTCATTCTCTGGTATCCACGTTGTAATTGCCTGTCCCTTCGCCATAACGTCTTCGACATTAGACTGGAGCTCCTCGACCTCACCGTCTTGACTTTGATGCAGTCTTTCAGTCACCTCTTCCATACTTGCCATGCACGCAGTACATTCCTTATCAAACAACTCAAGCTCAGCCACACATTGAGACAACTTCTCCTTCTTCTCGTTGGCAACCCTATTAGCCTTTTTCCAATGCTCTCCAAGAGTTCTCATTTTATCATGAGTTTCTCGTCGTTTCGATGGCATCTCCTGTATGAGTTTCTTTCCTTTCTCGCTCAGGCTTTTAACGAATTCCTTTTGCGTTTGCAGTTCGCCCAACAGTGACTAACAAATAAAAGTTTTTTTTTAACTAAATAAATGTCAAGAATGATAATGTGGAGCGTATTTGCTGTCGAAAGTTCCAAAAAAACGCTCTTCCATAATCCTCAGGACCAACAATTGTGAAGCTGAAAGTTAGATGACTACTGTTGGCCTAACAAAATGATATGATTTTGATGGTTTTTGATAATTTAACGACATCGAGAAAAAGCTAATCAATGTTTTGATGACCAAAATCAATTTTGACCAATCAATGATAACACAATGTAAATATACTTTCGACAGTCAAATGTAACTCCACATTCAACTTAACCCGGTTCTGGCTATGACACACAATAACTACAGATGATCAGAATCGTCACTAATAACAGTCGAAGACAACAATTGATTAAAGTATCCAATTTAGAACTGACGAATACAGCGTAGTACTAACAATATGCAAGACTTTGTTGCTGTTGCTTTCTGTCACGTGATAGCTTATTTACGGAATGTACCGCTAATAATATAAAGGTAAAACACATAAATTCAGTAGGGTAGATAAATGCAAGCACAAAGTTAGATATATACATACACATACATGTGTGCCCAGCCACTCATACCCATTTACCCATACCCATACACATAACACATACTAGTGAACAAACATACACACAAATAAAGAAGTACATACATAAGTACATACTTTATGACAGACACTGTTATCCAATAAAATAATAAAATGCAGCCTATGAGACAGATTGAAAGCAACATTCGTCGATAAGCAAGGTAGTAATGAACTATGAGCATAGTTCATTATATAGTGGAGCACTCCACCTCCCCCATAAACTGAATGTGCCAGCTAGATTCCGCCAAACGCTTTATGCCTGCATACATGTTTTAACAGACTATAAATAATGTGGAAACAATAAACCTTTGAATATCTTGCCTTTTAACAAGTAAAGAACAGTTGTTAACACGTCAAAGGAAGGCTGGAGAGTTTTTCAACTCACTGCGATCTTTTGCAGTCAAAAGAAGTTGACAAACGTTGCAGAAGACAACACGGGGCATGGGATAACTTAGTTATGCAATGCTTTCGAAGTGGAATACCCAAAAGTCTTACGTGTGTGTGGAAAATACACGTGCAGCTCGTCATATTTCACTGTGTCCTACTCGAAGGCATTGAACAACTGGAGTGGTGTAGACATATAGCACAGATACACACATATGTATACATATATATATTGATAAAATACAGACAGACCGACACACACACACGCGTGCACTTAAAGGTCGGTTGTGTTGCAAGTTACAATACCACAGTAAAGATACAACAGTGCACTACTACAAACACAGCACTTCGACACCCAAAATCCTCTTAAAGGTTTCCCCGAGCACGTTCGTATTGGCAGTTAAAGATCCAAAATTACCTGTTATCTTAACCCAACGTTGCAGCAAAGTATAAAACATGATACACACCTGACAGTTGGCGAGCTGTTCTTTCATCTCTTGGAGGTTGCCGGTAACTGCAAACTCTGCTACCGAGCTGTCCACTTCACGAATGATGTGCATGCAGCTCTCCAACTGGGTTTCAAAGTCTTGTTGATGAACCATGTGCCTATCACGTGCAAATGATTTTGTGCGTGTTAATCGGGACTCCGAAGGAATATATGAAAGATCATGTAAATAACTACATTTCTTCATCTCTAGTTCAAACTGAATAGAGTTCTGAATATTTTGTTAATGGACGACTTTTGTCAATTTCTAAAATTGCACATCTCATCGAAGTTAAAGTTAAGCCAGTTTTGATACACAATTTTAGGGTTTTCATTAATCTCATGTAAATTCTACTATCTTAACCTTTTGAAACGTTGGGCTAAATATGCAGAAAGAAAACTCTGGTCCCTAACGTTGCGGTAAACGCATTTACAATTCAGGTCTGCATTCATATTCTGGAAATATGAATGACGAAAACAAGCCTGTAGCAAAAAAAAAAACGATTTTTTTGTTTGGAGGGCACCAATTTTATTAGAAAAATATTTTACAGCACAGAAAACTGATTTGAATAAAATTACATAAACGCAACACAAACGCAAACACAACGGTTACTTCAAATACGCTTGAAAAGTAAATTATGTACATGACAACACGTACGATCACGTATACACACAGATGCACACACACAGAGACGCACGTGTCACATACACAGACGCCTACTCTCCCCCTCCCTCCCTCCGACCCCGTCCCCTCCGGTCCCTTCCCCCTCTCTCCTCTTGTCCCGTCCATCATTTCCCCTCCGATCCCTTACCCTACGGTCCCTTCCCCC
>JAOBYE010488863.1:0-13333 GCA_025403585.1 Parazoanthus swiftii | reverse complement strand
ACTTCTTTGTTTTAAATGAACCTACTGTTGCGGACCTGCGTGCATACCCCCCCCCCCCCACTAACACACACAAAAATGTTTTACAGGAGTCACAAATCCTTGTTTTTAAAGCAACGAAACTTCGATTTTTACGTTAAAGCTATTCAATTGTGCTAATAAATTTAATAGAATAACAATAAAAAAATTCAGTGTAAGACAATTATTGTTGTCGGTAGTGCAGTAACTTGATTTCTAATATCTTTGTTTTATCAATGTTGCTCGTTTCTTGGCAGTTATTTTCATCACCAAAGAGTTCACTGTTTTATTCATCACTTCCCGTGCCTTTGTGTGCATGCTCTATTTGGTGTTGAGGGATGTGCACCTCATTTCATGCTTTCGTAAAGTGTAATAGGTATGACTTCTCATCTCAAATTTAATCCCTTGCCTCACAAGACTATAACAGGCTGTTGAAAGGCCAAGGTCAAGACGGGGTTCAGATAAGTTTAAAAATGACAAAAATGACATTATTGAGTTAGGCAAATGGAGTAGCGCGATTCTCTGAAATGACTCGGTTGCTGTCACAGTCTCGTACACTGATGTGTGAGAGTATTCTATATTAATGACTGGATTGTTCCGGGGGAAAAGAGTACATGTATGCATTGATGGTGCTGTAATATAATTTTCACAGGATTATTCAAAAGCTTTTGTTCTCTGTGACAGTGAAGCATTTCAGTCGGATTTCTGCTGTACCGTTATACTTATAACGCGTGTTGTAAAGTGAATAGTTTAGTAGCTGAAAGAACAGATTAGTCTGTGTCCTCTGGGCACGTACGAGACTAAGAATAGCTTGCGGTCAGCGGAAGTCTGGCCAGAAGGAGCACTCTCTTAGAGCTTAGAACTTAGAAGGATACACCCAAAAAGTAGATTTCTCTAATACTGGGCGTGCGCGAAAAATACGTTTGGCAACATCCTGTATTTATTTGGAGGATAAATGGGAGTGGAAACGGTTAAGTAACATTTTTCTGACTATGGTTTGTTAAAAGAGCTATTGCCGACATAATTATCTCAAAGTTTGACGTCTGTTATTTTTTCCTTGCAAGTGGCTGACAGACGCTCCCTTTGCAGTATCATCGAGTTTCTTTTCTAATTCTTTTTATGCGATTATGTAAATTTTTTGTGCTGTTACAAATCATAATGATATCAAATGACTGTTGAACTGCAAGTTGGAATGAGAAAATTGTATCGCGTTACAGAATCACGCGAGCGGAAGCAAATTGAGAAACTGTAAGAAATGTTAGTAAAGAAAACGTGTATCACAGCTGTTGCTTTGATGGGTTGAGCGAGCCCTAACTCCCAAGCAGTCAGAATTTGCATATTTGTTGACAGGTAGTTCAACGCGGGATTCAGATATTCATCGATAAGGTAGTGTATTTTTAAAGTAACCTATCTTAACTCGGGCGTCGTCGAATAAGATTATAAGCATGCAAGAAGTTAGCCGAGCTTTCTTCCCAGACGGCTCCCTGTGCTTCTTAGTCCCTAATAAGAGTTTGTTTTGGTAATTTTCAAATCGATCCATATGGCGAGACTAAATGTAGGTCACCAAGTCCTTGTTGTTGAACCAGTTGAAAAAAAACCCAAAATGACCGACTGATTGCTTGTGACCCGCTTGTCTTGAAAGTATTAGAAGTTGTGACTTTTGAACCAGCTATCGAAAGCCCATAAAATGACCATAATTCATTTTGCGTGTCTTGAAGCGTAAAAAAGGTCAGACGTTATTCATTCAAGCTATTGAACCGCTGACAGTTGAAGAGAACCTGTAAAATGCCTATTTTTACTTTTCTTAGAGTGTAGAAATGATTCGTGTTAATCATTCATCAAATTCCAAAGTCGAGACGTCTTGTAAAATTTGAAAACTAAGCTTTAACTTTGAAAAAGTGGCGATAAGACCAAAGTCAGAAGTTGTATTAACAAAGATTCTCTCGAAAGGGCCAACCAACCACTACTGTGTTTGAGTCTCTCTGAGACTGCGCTTAAGTGTATGAATGTATTATACTCTTGTGTTAA
The DNA here is from genome assembly GCA_025403585.1 of Parazoanthus swiftii. Taxonomy (NCBI): domain Eukaryota; kingdom Metazoa; phylum Cnidaria; class Anthozoa; order Zoantharia; family Parazoanthidae; genus Parazoanthus; species Parazoanthus swiftii. The sequence goes on along the minus strand of JAOBYE010488863.1, from coordinate 11,290 downwards.
AATTAAGTATAACGAAACGCTTTGCTTCGTCTGACACCGAGGGCGAATCCTCCTGAGTATATACAATTGCAGCATAGCATACACTTACTCCACGTTTAAGAAACGACAGTATTTATCATTGAACCGTTGGTTCGGTTACGTAATTACCTTGCGCTAATGTCAAAAAGAAAATCTTTGGACTGTGAAATGACGCTCTCTCTCTTACCACCAATGTCTCCGCGATTAGAGAGTCTTATGGCAGGCTAGAAATAGAGATATCCAACCCTCCAGTTTCTTCTTTAAATTGAAAAGAGAGGCTCTTGTTGTGTTTGTCGAAGAAGTGTAGGCAGCTGTAATGAAAATACGTGACGATAAAAACGTAATGGAGACCTTGAACTTGCGTGTAGGCAAATGTAATGAAAATACGTGATGATAAAAACGTAATGTAGACCTTGAACTTGTTTGAAACAGTTGTCAGTATTTTGTTGGACAGTTTCCATCACTACCACGGTAATGGATTATATTGTTTCTGGTTTTGTTTGGAGTTCTGTTCCGGTCCGCGGAACATCAGAAGCTAGAGGTATACTGACACCAAACTGACAGCCTTTTTACTTCTCTGTGGCCTTTTCCACGCGTGTCTGGCTGGCCAGTTCGTCGAAATAATTTTAAGAGCAAAACTGATATAAATTAGTACAATATACACCTGTGTGTTAACACTGTGGTCACCATATATGGGTTCCGTTTATCAGTGAAAGCATCTTGGTTTAGGGTATCACTGAGCACTAGTTCGTGTCATTTTCTTCGAAGAATATTTATCGAGGCGATGCAAGAAGACGAGGAATCCCTTTTATCAAATAGTTATTGTCAAGGATCGTCGCATTTTAGCATTCGTATAAAGTTACGTTACTTGATATTTATGCTTCGACACAACACTGAAAAAATTTCGTGACTGTAATCCTTGTCAAACGTTCTTGAAATTATGCCATCCACACCATATTTGCAGTGTATTACGTAGTACTATGCTTGAGTTCTTTGTAGTTGTAGCGATTTTTTTTTATAATTTTTTTTTAATGGTGTTTTTGGCAAGCATTGGGAGGATTTCGCAATCACTCGGGAAATAAGATAAATAACAGCTTATCATTTTTGTACATGTATTTGTTGAAGTTACATACATACATGTATACATACACTTTTTTTGTTTTATAAGAACCTATATTATAAGGAAATGAGGCTGAGATTTGCCCAAAATTTAAGAACATTCTAACAACAAACCTTAGGTTGTGATACAGTACAAATTCATGGAAATATTTCATTCCTTCACTGTTATTTGTTTCTTTAGTGCAAACCAACTAGCTTTATGTACGTGTTACAGCTAATGTTCGTTGCATGTACATTGTATAACAGATGGAAATTGCTGCAGCCTAGTGCAGGGAATATATCTTTAGATAAACAGTGTCAGGTCTGACAAAGCAAAAGTATTTGGTGTTCATGCTAGTTTCCGCTTCCAGTACTTTGTATTGTAGTAACTCATGTTTTCTCAAATTTCCATTTTTTCGGTCGTTGTTTTTTTTGTAGTTCTTAGAATTAAATAATTAGTTAACTAATTTGGTGTCTTAGAAAAATACTCTCCTATCTTGTGTTGTATTGTAATTTGTATTGCGTTGCATTTTTTGCTGTTTTTAGCTGTATAGTAGAACCCCGATATAACGATACGCCAAAGGAGCAGTAAAATTATATCTTTTAATATATCGGGGTATCGTTATGTCGAAACTCCCGATACAACGATACGGCTGTAAAATAGGTGAAAATATCGTTATATCGGGGTAAACTTAACATGTACATGGACAAAGAGGCGGCTTAGGACTCGCATATCATCACAAAGAGCTGTTGACAGAATAGTTGAATAATAATCGATTACGGCAATTCAATAAATTTTTGTTGTCGATGTCTTGTGTTAGCACTTTGGAGACTATGAACTAATAATATCGTTATATCGGGAACTATTTTATATCGGTGCGCCAGATTCATATCGTCAATATATCGAGGTTATCGTTATATCGGAGATCGTTATATCGGGGTTCTGCCCCATACATTTCATTGTAACTTTTGCCGGGACATAGAGTTTTTATCGTTATGTCGGGAATATCGTTATATCGAAGATCGGGGTTCCATTGTATATATATTTTAAAAGTTAAAAATAAACATTTTGTGTTTTATTCAGATTTGGGGAATTTTTTTGTACTTTCTTCTAAACCTTCGTGTGAATAGGATGTTTACAAAGGATGTTGCTGCCACATTCGAACGGCGGCTTTCTCGAGATACAAAAATAGAGATTGAAAATATTGGACCATGGGAACACAGTTCTATATATATATAGTTGTTTCTTGCTATAAAATATTTTTTTTATTTTTTGATAATTACGGCCGATGGGGAAAATCTAGTCGATGGAGAGAGATTAAAACTTTTTTTAGATTTTGACTTTTTAAAAGAAATACAGAATCAGTGAGGTGAAAATAAATTTTAGGGTTTTAATATTTGGTAAATTGAACCCACCTCGTCTGCTACCTGAGTGACGCCTGAATTCTTCCGAACTAGTGTTTGAAACATCCCAACAAACCGACTTCATACCTTTCAATCTCCTTTTCAATCCACTTACTAACCAAAACTTTCAAGTTAATCTCCCCCTTAGATTGGTCTTCATCGAGTTTCGAACGGAATGTGCTGAGTCATTTACCACCCATTTGGCAAACAGTTCTTAACTAAAATGCGATTAGTATCGATTGGACAAACAAGGGAATTAAGTGCGCTGTGTTTTCTCTCGCGATTGCCGTTGTTATGTAATCGCATTGCGAACAGCTGGAATTTATCACTAAAAATGGGCAGGTCTGGGGATGATCTCCATTTAGGACTTCCGGCCCATCGAGTTATAAAACTTTTGTTTAGTATTTTTGAATAAACGCCACGTCACGCTCACCACGACTCCATGTATACACGCACATGCCAGACTTTCTTCGAAAGAGAAGCCAAGTTACACGAGGTAACTTTTCCTTGGAATTTGTTATCCAGTGCTTACGGTAGCAGAGCTTTAGGAGTTGCGAAGACAAGGAAACGCAGGTCGTTTTATGTTCCTGTAACTTGCTTCGCAATTTTTCGTTGAAGTGGGTGGTTGTTAACGACGTCTTTTACAATTCCTGATCTAAGAACACGCATTCTACTTTCTAGCACTTGTAAATTGTTGAAACACTACCGACTCTGAATTTCTAAAAGTATTTTTTAATCCAGTGTGACACCACGAATATACTTTAGCAGATAACTTTGATTACGACCATCGAAATATGGAAAAAGGCCACTTGGAATAACCAAAAAAAAAAGAACAAGCCGAGCCACTAAGGAGGTAAAACAAACTGGGCGTTAAACTCTGGGTTGGCACAAACAAGCTGGTCATGACCTTAACCAACAGATTAAAATAATTGGGGGTAGTTTCCTAGAAAGACAAAATTGTTTTAATAGTTCACGAAACAGAATATATATGCTTCACAAGAAAATTTAAACTGAATGAAAAAAGGTATATTGAGTTAGTAAGTAAAATGAAAAGTATTTTCCAGAATTTGACATCTATTTGGCCTGCGGAAGACTGAAGTTCGGAAGTTTAGCAGCGGCAAGGGAAAATGATCTTTATCCATACGTAATTTAGTTATTACCGGAAGCTCATAAGTATTACGTGCTTTTTGTATTATTATTTAAGATTTAGAAGATGAACGGAGTTCTCTGAGAGAATTGTAGAATGTAAGAATACGAATTTTACCAAACCAACTCTTCAAAGTAATAATAATAATAATAGATTTCTATAGCGCCTTTTCGGTAAAGTTCAGAGGCGCTTTACAATAAGTATGTCAAAAATACCTAGAAATTTGCAATATACATTAAAACTATAGAACGAGGATTAAAACTTAGATAATAAACGGACTTAAAAAGATTAGAAAGCTTGCTTAAATAAATAAGTTTTGAGCCTGGATTTAAAAACGCTCAATATCTCTGATTACAGGGTCACAGCCGAAAATAACTGCATCACTTGCTTGCACGTGACAATAGAATCTTGACAAAGGAAATGATATACCCAGATTCTCTGTTCAATTTTAGTGTCCACCCTCGTTGATAGATGTGTCATTAGTTGAACAATGGAAATACTTGTAGTTAAACTTTTATGTTTAATTATAATTATTTGTTTCTCGTCTTGTTTGCTTTTATTACACTTACCGTATTAAATCAACTGATGGAACGTTTATAATTATTGTTCAAAGGGACAATAAAACATAACCACTATTATTATTAATATTATTATTATTCTTATATTTTCGTTGTTATTACTATTTATATTATTATTACTCTTATCATTATTGCTGTTATTATTATTATGATGATGATGACGATGATGATCACCATCATCATTGTAATACATTTTTTGATGAAAGAGTGGTTGGTCATGAAAAATTGAAACAGTTTTGTACTTCCTTTCACATACTCATCATGAGTCGGTATGTTTATGAGTGTATCTTTATTTTAATATCTTGTTAGATTTAACAGTTTTGTATTTTTTAACATATTGTGAATGTTTTTGACTTATTCCTGTAGTTTTGCCTAGTGCATAAAGTCTTGATCAGAAATCTCAGTCAAACCTGGTGCGCTACCAGTCGTCGGATACCTCATACTTTCCCCAGTCAAACAGAACTCGCCTCGATGAAAATGATATTGTACATTATGTACAAATCCTATTTGTATTAAAAACAATCTTTCAATTGTTGCCCCGTTTTTAGCTTCACATGCAACCGTGCAAATCATGCAGACAGAAGAAGGCCGAAAAGGATCAAGAAAAAAAGTGTGATATTTTGTAAACCCCTTAGAGATTCCATTGGTTAATAAATCGTAAAAGTTTGTGTACAATTGGTTTGCAGCCACACGTAACAGTAATTCATCCAGCGAGAGAAAAGCGGCACTCTTTCGATATCATGCCGTTTTGCTGTTCACGCAATTTCTAACTACCGTTAAGTATTTTTTCTAGTTCTTGACCGCATCGTATTCCTGTCACATACCATATTATCTCATGTTATCGTTTTTGTATATCGCGTGATTTGATAATAAATGCTAGTGAAAAGTGAAAAATTTCGGAGTAAATGTTAACCAGTGTTATTTTTGCATGCAATGCGCAAGACCAAGCTCATCCGTGTCTCGCTGTGTACATAGGATTATGTTTGTTCAGGTGTGTTTAATTACAACCCGATTAAAACTCAAACGACCTACATTCAAACTTTTGCATGCGATGCGCAAGTTTAATGCCCGGGTCAAATAGCATTCGTCGAACTAAATTCATTAGTAAAGCGCATGGCAAGTTCGACGTTTATCCCAATTAAGATCGACTCGTTTAGTTTCGATCGACGCAGCCGTTCTGATCGACTGGAGTTGTCGATTAGAACGGCATAAGATCAAGTGAATTACGGTCGACTGACAAAAGTTCGACGTTTAACTCAAACGGCGAACTTATTTAATTTCGATCGACCGAAAGTGTAATTTAGTTCGACGCATGCTGAGGTCGACGTTTAACCTTCGCCTAATAAGCTCATCTGTGTCGCGCTGTGAACAGGAGAATTATGTTTGTTCGGATGTGTGTAATTAATTACACCCACGTAAAACTCCAGTGATCATCTCTCAAACTTTTGCGTGCAATGCGCAAGTCCAGCTACAGCTGCGTCGTGCTGTGCACAAGAGAAATACATTTGTTGTGCCTACTATCAAATCAAAAAGGGACTGTTTCATTTCGTGATTGGAAAACTTAAATTTTGATTGAGCAAGCTTTACTTCTGAGACCCTGCAAACTGAAGACAGGGATGTGATGTTCGCATGTACATCTCGGGCCCGATGTCTCGGTGGTCCGGTTGATTGAAACACACGAAATCGTAGTATAACATATACTAGCTCCTGCTGTCTGCCTCAAAAGAGGTATCTGAAAAGAACAAAAGTTCATTGTATATTTTTGATTCTGCTTCAGTTCTCTAAAGGAACGGAAGTCGGTGGCATGGACGACGATGTGTTTGCTCCGATAAAAGTGTCAAAACCAGAGGAAGGAGAAGAAGATAAGCGAGTTTTAAAGTCGTGCCAGTTCTCCGGCAAGCCAGCAACCTCCACTAGCAACGATGACAGCGCTGAAGCTGGGTCCGAGGAAGTCCCGAAGTGCGTGGTTTGCGAGGACAAGGCCACGGGATACCACTATGCGGTGTTCACGTGCGAGGGCTGCAAGGGATTCTTCAAACGTACCGTGCAGAAACAGCTTGAGTACTCGTGCCGTGGGGATGGCGACTGTGAGATCAACCAGTATAGCCGTAACAGATGCCAATACTGCCGGTACAAGAAATGTGTTGCCATGGGGATGTTGAAGGAAGGTGAGGGAAACGGCCAGACAGGTGTTACAGGGCCGTAGCAAGGGGAGGGACTGGGGAGGGGGGCGTGCCCTCCACCCAGATTTTTCCCAGCAAATGTGTCAAACTCAGCAAATTGCCCCAAGTCCGAGAAAAATTGGAAATATTTCACTAGTTTTGGACGCTCTGATTTTGTTTTTCAAAAAGCATTTAAAACCCAGGAAAAACGTTTTCAGACAAACTAATTTTCAAACTTTCCCGGGGGATCATGCCCCCGGACCCCCTAGAAAGCTCGCACCTTCAGCTCGCAGCGGTGCACCCCCAGTTTTCCAAGGCTTGCTACGGCCCTGTGTTAAGTTCAGCTAATTGAACATGTGTCCAAACTGTCGCGTAAGAATGAAATATGTTACTGTGGAGATGTTGATGAAAGGTGAGGGGACACTGTTTGTGAGAGACGAACGGACAGACAGGTTTTGAGATCGGCAAGCTGATCGTTGGTATACATTTTCATTTATCCGTTGTTGTAGGGATGCGGGAAGTAGTAACGAGACGAAATTTGATTGATGGACAGAGAGGACAGGCGAACGGAGACAGTCTAGCCTTAAAACGTAGTCGACTGGCAGAAATAAACAGACATGTAGGAAAAGACGGACGGACAGACAGACAGACAAAACGACAGACAGAAAAGAGCAGATAGACAGGCAAACCAAGAAGCGCAGCTTTCATTATATTCAAAACTTTGGTGTGATGGGAACTTTTGAAGAGGTTACACATAGACAGACGTTACAACTGAATATAATAGACCATGTATAAAGAGTTTTGAATACTAGTGTCTGTCTGTCTAACCACATAGCCGTGAGAGAAGACCGCACCCCGGGTGGGCGCCACAGACATAGGTCCCTGCAAGACACCAAGGCAAAGAAACAGAAAATTTACAAAGATGACAGCTCAGGTAAACTCATGGACACAGACTTCCCGATGGAAAACGAGGAAGACTCGAGCGAAGACTGCATGGAAGTCATTTATAAACTGCGCGACAATATTACCATCATCCCTGAGGGCGAAGTGAATGGGGACAAAAGTGACGTCAGCGTAATCATGCAGTACGGTTACCAAGAACTGTACTCAGTGATTCAGTGGGCCAAAGCTGTGCCAGGCTTCCGAGAGCTCTGCGTTGAGGACCAGGTAGCCTTGTTAAAATCGGGGTTTATGGACCTGAACGTGTTCAGACTAGCGTTTAGGTCTGTTGCTTGCGATCCCAACTCGGTGCTGTTTGCCAAGGATATTATTTGCGATCGCAACATGTGCTTGGAGATGGGCTGGACGTCCGACCTGGTTGACACGACGCTGGAGTTTACCGAGAAACTAAGGAGCCTTAATCTGGACCAGTGCGAGTTTGCGTGTCTGTCAAGTCTCGTGCTACTCAGTCCTGGTGAGTGGGTTTTGGACAGCGACTGACGATTTAACCCTTCAGCCCCAACCAGTTTATCAGGATGTAAATTCTCCTTACATTATCCACACAAAATAAGTTGTTTGGTAATGAGAATAAAGTGATTGATCATACAAAAAAAATTACCTAAGATGAAAAACAAAATTCTCCCAACCTGTTTACAAAAAGACTATAGAGGCAGTTTAGGAGAATTCAGCAATGCGTCATATGGCGTATTTGGGGGGTGAGAGGGATAATCGAATTTACTATCCGGAAAATCCGCGAACGAGGCGCATCACCTGATCGTCTGAAACAAGCTTATCAAATGTTGCTTTAGATTTAAAGTTATCTATAAGATTTGTGTTTGCTTTTTGTATTCGTGTTTTCAATGAATGTTTTAAAACAGTTATGAATTTGTTTGTAAAACTTTTTATTTTTTAAATAGTTTAATACCTTAGTTTTATGTTTGCACTGATTTGTAAACGTCCTGCAAGTTACTTATATGAGACCCAAATTGTTTGCAGTTGGAATTATTTCTCTGTTTACTGAGGGACCACAGTAACTGGGGGAAACTGACCTGTTGCAAAATCTCAAGAGCACAAAGTTTTTTATTGTAATTTCCTCTGTTGTAAGTGCTGAAGCTATTTTTTGATGATAATGAGAATGGTGATGGTGAATATGATAATGCTGAATAGATTTTCAGATTTTATTGATATTTGATTTCATTACAAGTTGGTTATATTCTATTGGCCTGCAAGTAGTTATAACTAGTCTAATGAATATGAATATGATATTGATCGCGATTATGATGATTGCTGCCGAAGAAGCGAGGCAGCGAAAGCTATATTTCTTCTTCTTCGTCTCTACTGCTGTTTGGCTTGAGAAACTTGTCCTTTTTCTGGACTCGCTCGGTCGGGACTGCTTACGAGTTCCTGTTGTATGCGCGCGCACGGGTTTTTGGGTAAATTGGAGTACTATTGAGCAAGAAAGATTTGTCTTTTATTTGTCGGTGATTTTGCTTCCTTTTTGGCTTTGGCATTTTCACGCAAGTCACGTAACAATAATTTAATTCTTCCCTGTTTTGTTTCTTTCAACTAAAACAACACCGAAAAATCAACACTTCAACTTTTCGAAAAATTTAAGCAAATGTACTGGGTGGAATGATCTGTTTTCCATAATATACTGATGAAAACATCTTATTTGTTACGTTGTAGTTTGTGAAATGGCAGCACTTCTATTAGCATTGCTAACTTCTAGTTGTATTCATAATTCTCACAGACGCCCCTGATTTGCGCAACAAGGAATTGGTGAGCGAAATGCAAACCAAAATCAGTAAATGTTTGAGTGATTACGAGGACAGGATCCATCCACAGAAAGCCAACCGCTATGGCAAACTTCTCCTGTGCCTTTCCACGCTGCGGTCGGACAGCGAGAAAGCCTTGGAAAGCTACATTACTCTGGAGTTCTTCGGTAAACTGGATATACCACCGCTGGTTGCCGAGCTATTAGACTAAACAGCTCGATATTCTATTATAAGGAGTTTTCGGACGCATGTTTGCTTCAAGGAAGTTCAGTGACTGACAAGACATGGGGCTTGTTGTTACACTGACGAGGGAGAGTTCCTGAACTTTGTATCAAGAGACGGAGAAACTACGCGGTTGTGCACAGGCGTCCCAGGGTTGTCACAATAAATCACTAAAAGGCGAACAACATTACTCGTATTTTAAGTTGAAGAAATAAGACAGAGTTAACCTTTAGATTCGTACTGTTTCATGAGAAGAAGAAAAAAGTCTTTAACATCCTTTACTCTCTGTACTAAGAAGTAAAGGTGGATACACGTTGGTGTCAGATGTTAAGGTGTTCCAAACAATATATCAATAATTATCTACACGCAATTATGTTATCTAGTGCTGGGTCCGCTCGGATTTCACTGCACTGGAATTTTTTAGATATTATAGTGGTAAATCATAGTGTTGTAACATCTCTTTTGGTAGAGAAGGTCTTGCAGACAGATTTTGCAGACCAAAAAGATATATGGTCTGCATGCTACTTTGAATCTCAGTGTCTAAAGCGCATGTTTATTTTGCATCAGAGGTGATTGTACTTGTGTGAACTGTATGTAATGTTTACTGCAGTCATAGCCATTTGATGCCGCTTCAGGCAGGTCAATTTCAGTTGTTACACAAGGCAAAATAATCTTGTGACCGAGCCAACCATATTTGTCTCGCTTGCAGCAGAAACGAAGATGACGCCCACAGTAACGATTCTCAGCGGTACACAGAGAAGCACCTGGAGTAAAATTTCCATTTAAGGCTGCCCTCATCATGAGTGAACTCGACCCATGCTTCCCTGAGAATCCTTTGCCTCTGCCGAAGAGAGGTTCGGCAACGATATCGCTTTGCTTTGTTGAATCATCTGGAATCCACTTGCAATGAATTTCGCTGTGATTGCACTAATCATTATGACTGGCTTCATTTTAAACAGCCTGTTGTTGCTTTGTATCTCGTAAACTGTTATTTTTATTCCTTGTCATCGTTAGCGTAATATAAGATGATCGTGAGTCGGACAAGGGGCTGGAAACTAGTCGCCAGGCAAACTGACCGTGATGGTAAAAATATTGGCCCAGTATCTCTAAAGTTTGACTAGTAGCAAGAAACCCGCTATCTTATGATGAATGATATCAAAGATCTCAAAAATTGGACAGAAATAACGTGCTACAAAGCTATTACCCGCTATAGTAAACAAAAGATAACAAATTGTGCACTGAAACTCTGTCCGGTTGTTCACCGCTATCAAGCAAATAAGTAATAATAAATTTTATTGCCTGTTCTGAAGGATTTGAGCAACTAGGGCCAAAACTGTTTACGAAACAACTATTCTGGCCCCGCAAGGAGGAAGGGGGAAATGTGACTCGCTGCCTAAACTAGAGAGCACTTGCGCAAATTTTCCTAATGCAATTTTAAAGTTACAAGCGTGGGGTTATGTTCTTTAGTTTTGTCGCAACGTCTCTCTGGCTGGAAAACATGAACGTCCTAATCGTACTGCGTTTGCAGCCAAGTAGAGTTGCGTGTTTCCGCCGAGTTGAGCATCCATGCGGTGCTAATGATGAGAGTAGTACATATTGATGCCTTTAAGAAAGCATGTTATTGCCTCAATAAAAGTGCTGTTAATATATATCATATCTATATACAACCTTGGCGTATTTATCTCTAAACTTTTTGTACCCCAGATCAAACGAGCGCGAGGGTTAGATGAAAATTTTGCTTAACTTCCTCGCACGCTGTGAAAGTAGGCGAATCGATCAAAGTTAACAGGGTACCCATAGCCTGCGAGCCGGCTCATTTTTTGGGGGAAAGGGAAAAATAAAGAGGGGAAAAGGAGGGGAGGGGAAGAGAAAATGAGCCTGCCCGGAAACCATTGTATTCAGAGATCAACCCTCCATCTGAGCTGTCAAATCTAAACCAATTAGCGC
>JAOBYE010488862.1:0-12459 GCA_025403585.1 Parazoanthus swiftii | reverse complement strand
AAAATAAAATTAAATGATTGTGTGAAATTTGAGCTGAAAATCATGAAGTCAACAAGCTATGAATTTCCAAGAATTTTTGTTGTAAACAGGGTCAGGGTTTGATTGTTTGCGAGGACCCCCTAGGCACCCAAACTTAATAGGTTGAATATCCCAAGGGGCTAGGGGATATACTCATGAATGTATGAAAAATAATAAGAACGTGTAAAGTTTTTTATTTTAATTATTGACTGTTTTTGATTTGAAAAACTAATATGGAAAGCTGTTTATTATATCAAACATTGACTCGATAAAAATTAGAATGAACTGAACTGAATTGCTCTGAACTGGCCTTATGACATATTTAAGGAAGCGTTGACAAATCAAAAAAAAATTAAATAACGTCCAATTGACGTTAAGGGGGAGGTGGTTTAGCCGTGCATGTTATGGCAATTTTTTTTTAAACATTAAACAAACTTACAGTAGCTTGACAAAGTATGGAATGGATGTTATCGGGGGAGGGGGAGGGGGTTTCAGGATAACGTACATTGGACATTATTTAAATTTTTTTGGTTTGTTGATGCCCCCTTACTATAACTACTTGTTCAGTTGTTGCTGTCTCTGTGTAGACTGTAAATACAATATAATTGTTTTGGGGTGCAACTACACGATGTACTTGTTTTATTCCTAATTGAGGGGTATTGGGAATAGTATAAAACAACACTGCAAGCTCACTTTAGTCTGACATGGTTTTGTAATTCCCCCCCCCCCCCTCCTCAAGGAAAACCACCTAACAGGTGTCCTGTTCAATATAGGTGTTTCAGTCTGCCAAGTCTGCTATTTAAACCAACTGCCCCATTCTCTTGAGCGCCAGCCTTGCTGCACCCCCATGCACACTGTGCATTCCCCAACTCCCTCCCTTGTCTCAGGAAAACCACCTAACAAATGTTTTGTTCAATATAGGTGTGTCAGTCTGCCAAGCCTGCTATTTTAACCAATCACCCCATTCTCTTGATCGCCAACCATGCTGCACCTCCACGCGCACTGTGTGATCTCCTTCTCTCCCTTGTCAGGAAAACCACCTTACAGTACACTTGATTGTCAAAATAAGTCTGTGCTATTATATGTGTCAACTAAAATGTATTCCAGGAAGCACTTCAAGGAGAGTTTGAATTGTTAAAGGAGTGTCTCTCAGAAACACCTACTTTCTGAGTTGCACCTCCAACATAAAACACAGTGACAACTCATACAAGCCTTTTGTTGAATGTTTAGGTGTGTCGGTCTGCCAGGCCTTCTGTTTTAACCAATCACCTTATCCTGTTGAGTGCCAGCCGTAATACACCTGCGTGTGCCCTCCATGGATTGAGCGAGACACTGTCTCCTTTACTGGGTATTAAGACTGTCATGGCATTAGGATTCAAGGTTTGTACCTTAGGATACAATTGAACCCCAGTAACTCCAATTGCCAAGGGAAATTGAAATTATTTTTAGCTATTGGAGTTTTGAGTTATAGGGGTTTTGAACAAGAAGACCAGAAACACTTTATTAAGGAGGTTTTATTCTTATACATGTTTTACTGTAAGATTTCTAGCAATGTAAGAGCATCAAAACAACAAAACAAAAGCATGAAAACCACAAGTACGACAAGTAGCTGCTCTTCAGAATGTTTACATGTAGTGCTAATTCTCACTATAACAATCAGCTTCAACTCGGATTTATCAAGGGTAAAATTACAAAAAAAAGTACCTGAAGGCAAATAAAACTGGCTTTGAGTTCGTGGGGTTTCGAGTTATCAGGGTTTTGAGTTGTAGGGGTTAAAATCACAGTAAATATATGAGGCAAATCCAAGGGAAATCAATTTTGCTTCAAGACCCTAAGGGTTCGAGTTATCGGGGTTCAACCATCCTTGGGAATCTGAGATTTTGTGTGTACTAGCAACAGTTGTTACCTTTTAGTCTCCTAGGGGATTATTCATTTTAAGTGCTTTTAGACTGGGAGCATATTGGGGAGGGGGTGGGGGGTATTACACTGTAGAGTCTGGGAGCTTAATAGAATTAGGGTTCTACACGTGACAAAATTGCGTCGGAGGCAGACTGTCCAACCTCCAGAGGGCTTTAAATCTGGATAAAATTTCCTGTTTTAAAACCTAATGCGCCTTTTGCTAGGGGGTCTGAGGGCATGCCCCCCCCCCAGGACATTTTTAAATACAGAGGCTCTAAAATGCCATTTCTGGTGTTCCAACACAACAACTTCTGTAAAAAATCTTCGGTAATTTGATCACAACTTTCACGGCTACAACCCTTTCGGCAAAAAAGTACTTGATTCTATTTGATACTTCTTGCAGTCTCTTCAGTTTTTCGGGACATCAGAGTTAAGTATTTGGCATTTCGTTTTTTTATGAGACTTTGACGAAAATATCACAACACTGGTCGAAATCGGGATTGGTCGGGATTCGGGACTCTCAAGCAAAGTCACAATAACGATCCCGACGAAATCAGAATCGTTGGACAGTCTGCGGACGAAAATGGACATTCAGCAACAACGGGCCACCCAGTTAAATGTACAAAGGTATTGCAAATAACAAGGGTTACAAGTTCAGATATTTTTTAAAGTTTTAATGATTTAAATGACGGGGTTCGGTGTTCATCAAATTTAGAAAATGTCACATCAGTTACGTACTGCCTTTTTTGTAGAATTAGAAATGTTGACACTCTAGTGTAGTTTGTATTTTCAGTGTCTCAAGTGTTTAGAAAATGAAAATAAAATTGTAGTGGTCAGAAGAATTTTTGACGGACTCACGAATCATTAATTCAAATCCACACTGTGACCAAACCGCTCCGTACGACCTATAAGCAAACAAAGGCGGTGTCTATATGATACCGGATCGAGCTACATTCCGTTACGACTTCATCTCGGCTCCATACTGAGTCTCTATATTCCTTTACGTCTGTTCATTCCCTCCAAAATCTCATTTCGATACATATTGCCGCGTGTGTCTGTATGTGTGTATGTGTTAGCCAATGTCCGTCTGTCCGCTGCGAATCACAAGAGGCATGTATGTCTTATCCCTGCTTGTAGTGTTGTCGTCATCGCAATTACTAACTATAACCGTTATAGTAGCGTTGTTTCCGTATTGTAACCCGATAGTCCTTATGGTAGTAGTTTCCCCTCGATTTAACAGGTCATTTATTCTTGTGTTCATCACCTAGAAAATTGAAACTGAAACCGTGTTTGACAGTTTGGTGCAATACATAATTGAAAAAACTCCAAAGATTGACATTCCTTGGATAACCGTTTGGAACGGTCCCTGGACTGACAAAGAAAAGCTGAAAAACGTACACTCTTCATCCTGTGAGCAAGCTGTAAAAGACTTGACCGAGGAAAGGAGTATTGAACCTGCCAAGAGCAATACAGAAGGGCCATCTGTCACCGAAGTGGTGACAAAAATGCCAGTAGTCGAGGACACGGAGGAAAAAAGTGGAGAAGTATGTTTACATATAAGAACACAGGAAGTGGGACAAAGTGCGCTGAAAAGGTCCAGAACGGATAGTGAAGAAACTAAGAGACCAAAACTACAAGATGTTTCCATCGAGTATCAAAAACTTAATATCAAGACACTTGTTTGTAAGCAAGGGAAAAAGAAGAAAAAGAAGAAAGTCAATATTTCTGTTAAAGAGAAGAAGATTCCATCAGCTGAATACAAGAGAATGTTACTGGACTCGTCTGATGATGAATTACAGCAAACTAAATTGAAATAACAAACTTTTTGAACATTTTAAAAATATTTTCATCGTTTCCATTGTAGGTTACACCTGCGCCGTCAGTGATACTTGCATAAATACCCAGGAGCACATGAGCTTCTGAAATATCTTACTTGTGCAGTGGCAAGAATGACAAATGTGCGTTTTTGAGAGACCAAAATCATGTGCATCGAGTTTTTCGAACACTGCCGAAAACACCACAATCAGTTTTCCGAGCATAAACCTGACAGTTGATTTAAAACCACGAGTAATAACCTCTTCAAACTGTCTGTTGTCGTGTGTTGGTTTCAGAATATTTTCACGACTACAACTACCAGAATGCTTTGCCCACTTTCTTTTGTATGCTAATTAGTGCCAACTGTTCCACAGCCTCCGCACGAGGAAATAAAAGTTTTAAAGCATTCTGGTAGTTTTAATTAAGTTATTTAATTTCAGTGTACTAGTGAATGTTATATTTCCTTAGTAACCACGCCAATACTTTAAAATTTCGAGGAAGCTCAACGCAATTAATTTACGAGCACAACAAAAAGTTTTATTAATTATTAGAGGAATCTGACTGGGAAAATATTTAAAGGTACCAGCGTATATAACTTCCAAACTAAAGATCTTGTCAGAAATCTCTTTTTCGCTTTGAGCAGTTTTTGAAAAAAAAATGGTATTCTTAATAAGCCAAGGTCATTTTTTTGCGGAAATGAATTATATTCTAAGTCACCGGAACTCAACCATCATCCATTAATCCAACTCTGGCAGTCCGTTGCTAGGCATCCGCGATCGTGACGTCACTGAAATCCACCTAGATTAAGTGTACTGCATGTTCAAGCGGCGAATGTATGACAGAGGGAGAAGCTACGTTACATGGTCAATAACTAAGCTGTTATCAAGTTATCAGGTTGATACCGATCAGACCACTTTCATAATCTGCCCCAGTGGCCTTAAACAAAAACTTGAATCGAGGTCAAGTTCCAAGTTCCCATACATTTGCTCTATTTCGTTCTTTCTTGTCTCGACTTAAGGCTTTTGTTAAAGTAGTTGCTTTTGTCACGCATAATTTTTACAACTGAAACGAAATGGACGTTTGCAGCAGTCCAAACGATAAAACAGGTAGAAGGCAAGTTTCCATTTCAACGGTGTAAGTTACAACTGACATGAATTTAACGACTTGCAGCTTTCCTTTCACACTTAATGTTACTTGTAATGTTGTGTCTGGTTGGTGTCGGAAACCTGAAAGAAAACTGGAGACGTTGATGAAATGAAAAACATCCCAATGGCCTCCGATGGCAACGGAAGTAACAAAAAAACATTAAAAAAAGTTAAGATTGTTTTTTAAAAAAACTGTTGGAATTTTTAGCTGTTTTCCCTTGCTGTTGCAGAAACGTATCTAAAAACTGCAGCTTATAGTTGCAAAATGTGTTACATGTCGACGAATCCAAAAAAGAGAGTCTGCAATCAGGGTTCCTGCGGAGTCTTAAAAAGCCTTATTTTTGATTTTGTATTTTCAAGGCCTTGAAAATGTCTTAAATTTGGACAGATTCATCCTCGAGATCTTAAAAAGTCTTAAATTTTGTTCAGAAGTAGTTTTTGCTCCTCGTTCTCAAGATCTTCAGATTTTATAAAAAATACTGATGAAAACATAATTTGTGAAAGTCTGCGGATGGTTCAGTATTCATTTTCCGCACAGAACGATCACATGAGCCCGTTATCATATACTATTGGTCTGCGGATGTCGTCATTTAGGATCACGTGATAAAGCTCGGGTCTTAGGTCGTAAGAAGCCTTAAAAAGGTCTTAAATTTGTTGATCAAATCCCAACCTTTCAACCCATGGACAAAAGCCCACATAAAGAAACAAAGATGACCACCTCGTGCTTGACGTTACTTCATAGGATTTTATTTAATTTGTATTTAACAATCTTGTAAAAACATGAGCAAAACAAATACTTTAAAGCATAAATACATTACAATCATTTTTGAATAGGACTCGAATTCAGTAATGGAGGTGGAAAACTCGGCCTGCCGAAAAATTTTATTGTTGAAAAACGTCGTATCTCGTGACGAACCCCGACAAACGGTTCTCTCTCTCTTTTTCCTTTGAAGCTGCAGTCATGTTATCCAAAGTTTAAAGAAATTTAACTGATCACGAGTTCTTGTAGCAAACCAGTGTATACAAAAATCTGTCTAAATGATGTAAACATCACTATATTTAAACTACTACTGAACTAAATATCGCAGTAACTGCTGGCTTTTAGCAAATCTAATTTTAATTAAGAAGTGTCAACGGCTTTCTACGCGCAATACATCCTATTAAGACCCTATTCATTCCGGCAAAAGAAAACGCATCGACTTTAGCAGATCAATACCTTTCCCTCTTAATTATTAACCCAGAACGTGCAAGGAGTTAAAAGGGCGTATATATAACAGCTAATATGCATATGTAACTTTATTTATCTCAACTTTTAAATAAATAATATAAAATATCAATCCGTTATTTCTTATCTGATAACTTTACATGTACACCCACATTATTTATCATGCACTTTTTATCATTTTTGGCATTTTTTGCAATTTATCTCTGGCCTCAACTGTTATTGATCACATCTGAGCTAGCGCCGCTGGAAATAACAGCATATATCGCAACATTAATATTTTTTAAACAATGATTCAAGAGAGTAAACAAGAATATAAAAATAAAATCCTTTAGAATCTGCACATTAAATAATTTAGTACGTACAATATACGGCAAGCAGGCAACACTGAATGCTACGACATCCAAGCAACATGCTCACTTTTGTAGAACACCTTAAAGGTATATGCAGAGGCACAACTAAAGATTCAACTGATAAAATCAACGATAGCTAACAATTTTCTTCTTAACTGATACTGGCAAGGCAAATGCAACAGCTTAATCGTCTAAACACTTAGCTATTTTTATAAGAATCCCAAACGAAGTTTTAGGGCTTGGCTTTTCTTCTGCTACTTTTGAAACAATTCATATACTAAGCAAGTTCTCTATTTTAAATATTTGAGAATTAATGAACACCGTCCGATTAAAATCCTCGAGACAAGGAAAACGAATGATAAATTTTCGAGTTTTCAATGTTAACTGACTCAAAGGAGAAGTCAATTTTGGCTTTTGAGAACTGTCTACGACTCCAGAGTTAAACGGTGGTTGAGGCTAGGAGACACCTTTCATCCGGGTTTTGGCACAGTAGCAGAAATTTGATGTTAAATATATCAAGACAACGTTCCTTCCTCACATTTGGAATCTTCATATAGTGTTTTGGCAGACTGACAGTCGATTTGTTACTATTTGTAATACTTATTGTTTTTGCTAATCTACCAATTAGTGTCATTTAAACTGCTCGACAACAGTACAATCCGCGATAGTGCTTCTTGTCCACAAATACAATAATTTAGCAGAACAGAATTGATATCTTCAGTATCATACATAATTCATTTGTATTCAAGAATTTCTTTTGTATTTTATAATACATGCAGCATCTTCGAAAAATATTAGACAAAACTGGAAAACATTGCTGAATAACATAAATCAACGATATATAAACTCCGTCAGTATATACCTCCTCTTCGGAACAAATTTCACTCATCAAAAATTAAAAAAAATTTGTGATCTGTCCATATCTAACCGTTCAACAACTGGCCATGGATAGTTTTGAATCAACTGTTCACATAAATTCCTATATCTGTATTATCAATTTTAAAATCGTCTATTTACTAATAAAATAACCGTGACAATGTTAAAACATGGGTCCAGGAACCTTTGCGAGCGTCCTAAGTTTCGCACAGTTGAAAACTTTTGGTAAGTAGAACTAAGTTCCAGCTTAAACTAGCGAAAGCACCTATTATCTTTAACCTTTAACTTGAGTTGTACTATCTTAAATGTTAGTATTATTAAACTGTTGGGCTACAGAAAGTTATTATTTTTGACTGGCACTAAGTGCGTAGACGTTCCAAAGTCATCTTGACTTGACACTTGGTTAAACCAAACATAAGCGAAACGCAAAGGATTATGGACCGCATTTTCAAAATCAAATTAATTAAAGTTCAAAAATAATTTATCGTAATACCATATGCATGATACTAGAGTCGTATTCAGCAATCTCTTCTGTAAAGTCTATTCCTTCTTGTCATAAATTCCTCTAAACAGTGCCATCACAGGCAATGTACAATACCATTAAAATACTGTACTCTACTACTCTCTTCGTTTCAACCCTATCTTGATGGGGAAGAGGACGGCATGTGATAGTATTTGCAATTTGTTCTGCTGCATTTTCCCTTGATTGCATCACGACATATCGTCACCTTCCCATCAATTACCTCCACACACTCTGCAATAACAACATAAATAATGAAATTTAGTATAAAACAACTCAAAAGTTAACTTCATTCACATTCGCCAAACAGAGTTGGAGGAACAACTTCAGTTTCTCATATGGATCAGCCTTTGGCATCACTGCTCTTGGCCTCGCTTTGCTCAGCATCGACTGACTGCCCCTGGTCTCCAAGGATGAATTTTCAGAGCTTACGTTTCAGAGCTTCACTACCCCTATTCCCCCCTCCCCTCCACCCCCTCCCATTACCTCAGAGATAATAACTCCCAAATAAATGTGATGTTTAGATGCAAAGTGGTATAATTGGAAAGGGGTTCAACGACTTTAGTTAGCACTTATTTTGATCATTGAATTGAAAATATATTGTTTCCTTTGGGTCGCAAAGTTTACATGGTTTCGTGGGCATTTCTTCGACTTTGATTTTACAGTATTCCCTTCCACAAAGGACCCACAGGTCCACATCACTAATTAAGAAAAAGTGAGCAACAGAACCACTTTTGAGTGGGGGTGGGTGGGGGTTGTTATCCAATTGCAGATCATGTAAAAATACCTTTAAGAAAGTTCTGTTTCTCTATCCCTTCTCTATCATTCTAATAAACCATCCATAATAATAGAAAAAACATTCTGGAATCCTACCAAATGAACTGAAATGAGACAACATGTATGTACAAACATCCAACTGAAGGAGGTCTTTCTATCGGCAGATTTCAGATGACAGTATATCATTGTTTACATTTTTGCTCATTAGCACAACACAGCAAAAAGCCAAATTCGGGACTGAACCAAAATAACACAAGTCCAGACTTTGATTGTGCACAGCACAGTAAGTATTCTCTGACAATTTAGCTTGGAATATTAAATAATTCCAGAGAAATGCTCAGAAACATTAAAACCTAGAGAGAATGTATGGCCAAATTCCTTCTCCTAAATTATTTCTAATATGAAGCTCAAACCTTCAGATAATTTGTACAAATTTTAATTGCTCTATTCTTTGTCAAATTAAGGACTCTTTTTCTCTTTTTTATTTAATCCCAACTCTGTTATTATGCTATATTACACTAATGAGACAAAATGTACAAATTATAGACCCTATTCATAAATGGTGGATATTTTAATTATTTTATTATTTCTTTTGTCTGTATTTAAATTAGCCTGACTTGGTTAATAAATTCTTTTGATTTTTTGACTTAAGAACAAGACTAGTCAGGCTAACTTAAATACAAACAAAACAATATTAAAATAGCTGCCATTTATGAATAGGGTCAATGAAATCTGCAAATTCACTAGATTCCTGTTATATAGGGAATTCTGGAATCACTGCCAGGCAAGTGTGTTAGATGCAGCACTAGAATTGATTACCAATTATAATAAATAAAAGAATGCAAAGCAAGATGTTCAAAGCCTCAGCAAGAAAAGAAAAGGATTCTCACTCGTATCTGATATGTGTGCATAGCGGCAGGATTCCCGGTGACACTGGCCAGAGATAAAGTCACGGCAGATAGGCAGCTGGGCTGATTGCTGGAAGAGAAAACATATGAGGAATTTTGAGCCAGTTATTTGTTTGTGCAAGGCTGTTTGGCAAAATTAAACATAATTCACATGCAACAGCTATGGTATTGCCAGCTGGCTTGCAAAACCTTCCCATCTGCTCCCAGCACTTTCCCGATTTGTTTACACACTTCTGCTCATTGTAAAATAGCAATCCCGGGGTATCAGAGCACCTAAGTTTAAAATCGGACAAACCAACCACTGAACCAAAACTTTACTTGTGTGTGCCAATTACAAGAGAACTCTAGCAGTGGAAGGGGTCGTAAGAAAAAAGAAAAATATTTCGCAGAAGTACTTGAGAATTAATAATTTTGTCTACTTTGCAAAAACATTTACTTTAATTTAATTTATAATATTTTATATAATTACTTTTAATGTACTTATATATAATTAGCAATAATAACTTATAATCAGCATACTCATCAATATTGTCATTGGTGTAATTAGGATTATTATTAATGCTAATTACTACATTGTTAAGAAAACCAAGCAACTTGAGATTCAACTCTTGTTGCCCATATTAAGTAACAAAATAATGTTTATTAACACAGGAAACAGCCACACCTCAGACTCCATTACTTTTATTTCTCTTCAACACAAAGTTCCGAGAAGATTTATTGTAACAAGTCTTCAATCATTGTACTTTTTATATATTGTGTTTATTGTTCTGATGTCAACCAATTAATAACACATTTGTAACTGACTCATGATCACAGAATAAATTTAACTTTAAACTGAATCCAGACACTACTAACAACTCTAAAATCAGTAAAGAGGCACTGCAAAAGAGGAGGGGCCATAATTAACCCTTTTTGTTTGTAATTACAAAGTACTTAAGCAACATTGCCAATCACTGCTTGACTCAGAATGACAACTGAAAGACTGCTTTGCTCTTTTAGATGCTTTTTCAGCATCATTTCAGCACCTCCACTTTCAAAGCTGCAATGCAGGCCTTGATAGAAGAGAACAGTGACTCTTTTGGAGACAATTTTCTTCTTCCATTTCACACTTTACTTTACAAGGGACTTTGAAATTTCAACAATAAACCAAGACAGTGCCAGTCAACTCGACTACAATTTAAATAAAGAAATTGATCTAGACTATCTGTGTTCTATGAACTTTGCTGACATGCCAATATTATAATGGCAACTTTGTCTATTTTAGACACTTGAATTATGTTTCTTCATCAGTGCTGTTATTCAACTAATTATTGCATAGATCTCTATTTCTTGGTAATGTAATATCTCATACAATATGTCGTAACTTTGTTTCTTTGTTTTCATATTAGTTATACAAAAACAGTATATAAATTATATTCAGTTCTCTTTATAAATCTAAGTTATTTTAAAAAACTTTCTCTCTATACATGTACACTTGGACCGAGAACTGTCGTTACATTGTTTCTTTGTGATAAATATGACATTTAAGGAGGGGTACTTGAAAATAGCATGACAGGATTTAGCTGCTGCAAGTTTTTCTTATTTTTGGTGATACCCAAAAACTGTGCAATACTTGGAATACTTAACTGAATGAGCTTGAGGTTTTCTATAATCATTTTAATAAACTTCACCATGCAGAAATCTGCAATTGCTGCACACCTTAAAATTCATGGTTTTTCTGTCAGAACTTTTTCCAAGTATCCCAAACTCATACCCTGTACTAGGTAGATACCAAAAGTTTTGGATTCTTACTGCATGTTTCTAACAAAATATTCGAAAAAACTGTCATTTTTTTATCTATGATGAAAACCATTTCTAACATCACTCAAAGAATCGTGACTGCCTAACAAAATCATGCAGCAAAATCCTTTTGTACATTACGTCATGATAGTTATAGCCTCTTTGGCTATTCTATCGGTAACAACTTCAAAATAAATTATTACTGTTTTTTTTTCAAAATGTTACATTTGGTACAAATTTGAAGTGTAAATATAATGAGTGGTTTGTTATAATACTCAATTACAGATATTGTCATTACATAGTTATCCAAAAATGCTTATAGAGTTCCATTAAATTACTCTGTGGATTCACTAAATATCCAAACTCCCAGCCCAGAGTAAAATGAAGTTTGGAGGGGGAGGGGTTGGGCAGGAATATTTCAAAAGCAAATATTCAAAGGAACGTTCAAGATGTGATCTCAAACTGGAGTTTCCAGACTGAAAGGTTGGGGTGGAGCTACCAAATATAATTTCCTCCATAACAAAGGAATGTTTTTATATTTTCTGAAACTGCGCTTGTAGCTGCAAATTCATGCAGCTGCACTGGATATTTAACATTTTCAATTCCGGAGACGTGTTCCTCAAGGTTATGTTCATTTGAAGAATTACCACTCTTCTTTCCATCCAGACACTGATAACATCCATCATTCTCCATCATCTGCCCTCCATTAGCATCATTCATCTTCCATTGTCATTTATTATTTGCTCATCCAACTTCACATCCTTTAGCAGTTTTGCTCATCCTTTAACCATTTGTTGAGAAACTATTACTAACACTGACTCAACTGCAGCCACAAGTACATGATTGTCCAACTACTTAACAATTAATATAATGCTGCCAACCATTTTTACTGTTCGCCAAACGTATAAATCTGGTACAACTATGAATCAATATACTGTGATGGTGGCACATCAGCACTATTGCCCTAGTTACAGTATGGGATTGATAGACGTCATCAACACCTGATTCTGCCGAGTGCTCTCAGGCCATAATACTGTACAAGAGAAGGTAAGTCACTTAGCTCTTCCCCATAAATATGCCGAGAAACTTGCGACTATCGGTAAGCTCAGTTTGGGAATGCAGGCACAGTATAGTACACACATGGAGT
>JAOBYE010488861.1:0-43734 GCA_025403585.1 Parazoanthus swiftii | reverse complement strand
ATTATTATTACTATTACTGATACTATTGCTATCGCCATCACTTTCTCTATAATAGGCTATTACTATTATTATTATTACTAATGATGTTGCTATTACTGTCTATTCTTGCTTTTCCCCTGTTCAGTTACGTTCTACCCACCGAATGGGCTGCAGATGCCGCACTTGGCCCTACAGGTTTCCTTCACCCACTGGTGTAAACATGCTGACTTCGCCATTTTCTTACAGTTATCCAAGTCGTTACAGCCAAGGAACGCTCCCCAGGGTACTGTGCACAGTCAAATTGTAACTCTATTGTTTCATTCAATTTATTTGATTTTGATTCACTTTTTTATGACATTGTTTTGCAGCTTTAAGCTGCGTGATACAAGCAGCAAACACGTGCAACTCGTCTCACAACATTGCATTTTACATCCTCAGCACAGAAACTGTTTTGCAACAAAAAGTGTGTTTGCAAGTTGCAAACGTATGTTGCAGAAAGTAGAAGCCCATTCTACTTTTTGCACTAGCAAAATCTCCAAATGCAGCGCGTTTTACCACAACAACAAGTTTACCTGCCGGCGCTCCTGATTGGCTGAGAGTGTCGTGTCGATCATTCATGGTGCCCGGTAAAAACAAACAAAATGGCGGAGGGAGAAACTGAACAAGAGATTTCGCTTTCTGTTCAAATCAGTTTTGCAACAGCGTTGCGAGACGAGTTGCACGTTTTTGTTGCTAGTACTACCGTAGTTTTAATGTCTTTGTAGCTGTGTCAACCCTATTTAAGTTTTGTACGGAAATTTTTAACTACTACAGATGTATCAATAACTAATAAAGCAGGAACACTGTGATTTGCCTAAAGGGTTGTGCGTGTAGGTCTCGATTCCTTGTATCAATTTCAGGCCAATTTGACATTTTCTAGACGCTCACATTTCCTCAACAAATACTTAGAATATCTATGAATACTCTTACCTTTGCATAAACCACATGTTTTACGACAGTTCCTCTGCATCCACACGTCTCTGCACTGGGCGATGTGCGCCTTGTCGGGTGCTTGGATGTGATAATAATGGCACACTGGAGAGTTGTCGTCACAGGGGTAAATTTCTGTGCAAATATTTTGAAGAGTACTTCATTACCACAAATTTCTTGAGAATATTTCATTACATTTTTTCTATCATACGTCCATCGCAGAACGAAAAAGAAAATTTAACTAGTTTAAAATGCGTTCACAGTTCAGTTGGCTTGTCATTCCCTTCAACTTACCTGGATGCTTCTTGTAGATATCATCTTCTTTCTTTTTCTTCTCATCTGAAACATGATTTAAAACAACATAAAATCTTCTTAAAATTGTTTTGATGACGACAATAACAACAAAAGTCTATGGGATGGACCATTGGATCTGACGGGCAGGGAATGAGGACTAAGTGTTCCATTTTGTAGGATGGTCACGAACCACATGATTTTGTGGGGTGTGGTGAGGATTGTTTAATTAATTTTGTGGGGTAGGGTTGACTCATTTTTTCGTGTGGAGTAGGGTTAAAAATTGATTGGATGATTTGCTTGCAAATCTGTTTATTCAATCGTTAGGTAGACGTTCTATGTATTTTGGCATTGAGTCTTACAGCCTTTTTTAGGTATTTTTATTCGCTGTTTCAGTCGCATTCCACTTGCAACTACTGAACGCGCAACAGATTGTTCAGTTACGTCAATTTAACACGAAGACGTGGAAACAACCACAGGCAATAGCACATACAGACATGGACACGAAC
Organism: Parazoanthus swiftii; assembly: GCA_025403585.1. NCBI lineage: Eukaryota > Metazoa > Cnidaria > Anthozoa > Zoantharia > Parazoanthidae > Parazoanthus > Parazoanthus swiftii. Next base: position 41,986 of record JAOBYE010488861.1, on the reverse strand, counting down.
AAAACACAACGAGTGCACAAGCAAATACACAAACTTAAAAACAGACACACAGACACAAACACAGACTCAACCACAAATACAAACACACACACCCACATACGATTGGAGAATTTGCTCACCACTTTGAAGAATTTCGTTTACGTCCACAACAACGTCTGAAGCTTTGTTCTTCTGCTTGACTACAATCACAACCACACACATTCACATCACAATTACACAAACACAATGGTTAGGATAACAGAGCTTTAGAAGTAAAGTTTCAGTGGACGAGTAGAGTCGCTCAGCAGAAGCCATATTGTCTGTGAACCGTACAGAAGTTAGTCAAACTCTTGTTCAATTAAAGCACAAATTCTACTGTTGACATAAATAGAACCATTTTTTAGAAAATCAATTTTAAGATTAATTTACTAAAAAGTTAGGGCAGTTAGCTTCTTAAGAAACATCATGACCTTTGCCAAAAAAGCTTACTCTCTTAGTCAAATTGTTCGGTTTCTCAACTAAGCAACTTATACATGTCTTCTGCATTCTTACTAATTTTTCAGTGGCAATTCTGCAGTCTCAAACGTACCCAAATTGTTAACTTTCAGTGGCGTTTTACACGAAACTTGGTTCGATGATCTCTCAAGACCGTATGCATAATACGCCCCACTGGACATGGACAAAAACTTTGAGTCGAGGCTGGTAAGGCAGAAATACAGCAAATGTATGAGAACCTGAAAAACCGACCTCGTCTTGGAGATATTGTTTAAGGCCGCTGGGGCGTATTATGCATACGGTCTATGTTGTATTGTATTTGAGACCTTGAATATAATATTTGATTTTTTTGTTGCACTTTAGAATTTCATAAAAATAAAACCTCTTCAAAATGTTTGCCCTTCAATGACGCTGTCTCACACGAAAAGAGAAAAGAATTAACAGGCTTTGGAAGTTGAACAACAACCATAAATATGCAAGTTTGAATGGAGAAAAAGGACAATACGACATGAGCAATAACAAAAAAAACATCTCCCGAAATTCCATTATTTGTCTCTTCAGTTTAACAACCAGTTTGACCATGGAAACGAATATTTTAAGATGTTCAAACCTCAAAACAGTTTCCGAGGTTACACGACGCTAATGTACTGACATATGAGCACGTAAAAGAGAAAAGGAAATAAAAATACGTTTTTACAATAGCGCGGTGGGCTTTTTAATTATTACTTTATAGCAATTTTCAACATGCATTAATTAAGCCGTTTGAGGGGGAGAGGGTTAGTGTTGGAAATTTAGGGTGTACTAATTAGCTTTTGACACAGCTGTCGGTTTACAAACCTGCTACTGGCTGGTCTTTCTGAGGGACTGGGACTAGAGCTGGCAGCGGTTGGGTGTTTTGTTTCACTGGGGCCATCAATTGTTTTGTGTTCTGTGGGACTGGGGCTGGTTTGAATGGCAATGGTGGAGGCGCTGGAGCGGTATTTAGTGGCAGGAATGGCTTGGCGGGAATATTTGCGGGAACTGGGGCTGTAGTTAAAAAAAATATGACAATCTTAACTACACTTCAATGCTGACAAATTTCGCGCGATAATAACTGACAATAAGCAGTATTGATAAGTCACGTATGCACATTTCAGGTCAGCAGAAGGAAGTTAGCAGAAAGAGGATATCAAAACCTTTCTCGACGAACTACGTTTGAGTTGCAACAAATAAACAAAATTAATTATATTGTGAACTTACACTTAAAACAATTTTATAAAAGTTCAAATCGCACTTTTCAAATATATTGGTATGTGTATGAGATGCACTAGATCATTTTATAAGTTTACTGTACATTACGTATAGGCTACAATAGTCAATACTGAAATTATTTCTACAAATCCATTAATGTGCAAATAACATGCTACAAACCTGGCATCGCTGGTTGTACATTTTGGGGAACTGGTGCGGCTGAGAAGATGAAGACAAAATGTCAAAATTGGAACTGAAGTTTTAATGGCCTAAATATTACACTATCCATGGCTAATGAGTTAATCCAGTGAATCAAAAACATTTTCTAATTTGAAATCCAAAAACCCAAACCTAAAAACTAATAATAATATTAATATTAATAACAAGAACAATTATAAACTGAACCTCATTAGCGCGTCATTTCATAAAATGTTTAGCATTCGTGCTAACTGGGTTTCCAACTAAAACAATAATGACAATAATATAATAATAACAATAACACTAATAATAATATTATTGACAATTATAATTTTAATACTTATACTGCAAAAAAATAAATTTTACATAGCTACTTACTAACCAACTTAAACTCGTTCTTGAAGAGTTCTGAATTATTGGTTACAAAAAAGTCAAACCTGCATTTCTATGTTCGAAATAGGAATATCTGGATTCGAAAATACAAGTTTGTTTTGGCAAACTTACGTGGCGTTATGGCACTTATTTTGTGTCCATCAATCTTCAACACTGCGGCTGAAATGAATAGCAGTGAATCAACTCAGCAATATAGCAACAAAGTTAACATTGTACGCCTGCATTTATGTAACGTACATAATTTATTCTAGCAAAAATATAATTATTATTGAATACCTAGTTTGTCTAATGAAAACACTTTCCTTTCAACAAGTATTTCTTTGTAAATTCTACTCAGTGTCTAATGCGTCTATTAAGTTCCTTTTCTTCATTCACGCTTCAAGCATATGAGCACAAGAAAACGAAGACTCCTTTAAATGAACGCCACCCAAAAACTGAGACTGAAACTAACAAATAATAATAATAATTAATGGGAATAATTACGCTGTGCTTTTGTGGAACCATTTGATTGGTTGATGTTTGGCCGGACCTACCTCCATTCTTATCCTTTGCTTTGTTGTGTTTTACTACAATTGCGACAACTATAGGAGAAAGAAAAAACAGTAAAGTGAAGCACACAAAACAAACGGTCCTGACGCCATTTGGCTTTCTAGAAAAATACCGATTTCCACGTCAGTACAAGTTTTACCAACAACTCTCTTATGCAACCTGCTTACGCCACCATTAGTTCACGAGTTACGTCGTGTAAATGAAGTCTACGACTTGCTTACGACTACTGCGTCCAATTTGAAAAAAGTTGTAGCGTCTTAATCACGTTTTATAACCCCTCGCCAATCCGCTTGAGAAAATCATACCATATTTGGTGTCCGCCAACGTGTCCGCCATTTTGTTTGTTACTCTCCCCAGCTTCTTGTGGCTAACTGGGTTAGGGCGGATACACGTTTGCCAAGCGTTGCGCACATGTAACTAACCGCAAACATGGCCTAAGACTTAGGAGAACGAGAGTTGTAGACAAGCGTTGTACCGTTTAAATCGGTGGTTTAACGATGTTTTTTTCGGATACACAAGAATATCAGCAGCTGTTTGAAGGTCAAAATCTCAATAGTTCCATATTGTTAAATATAGTTTGTAACTTTACGACCCTCCCATAGTACCCTTGTGTGCTCCTAAGCATTCGCAATGTAACTTCTTTATGGTGTTAACTACATCTATCTGCTGCTAAAGGAGTGAAGCGGAATGAGAAAAGGCAATGAGTCTTTTCCTTATATTCCTCGTGAGGAGCTTCAAATACTGTAGTTGTTAATTAAGGGTAAATTTAATGATGAAAATGTATTTTTTGCAGATATTTAAACGAAGTGAAGTGAGAAGATTGAAATAGTTATTGCTACATTATCTTCTTCTCGAAGCCTGCAGTTTAGTCTATTGTAAGTTCCGTTTTTTATCTTTTCTGCCTTTTGTTTCATTTTCTTCGTGTCATTGTGGAAATCAAACGGGCAAGGTTTGTGAATGCTTTTGTTAGACCACCAGCACTGCAAACGCACTTGTTGTTAATCATATTGCAGTAGGGGGAATTCAGGAACTAAACAGATGTTATGTCCTATTATTCTAGAGAGTCGTTAGCACAGCTCCACTTAAGGGTCGAGGAGTGACGGCAGTGTTACTAAATGGAGACAGTCTTGCAAACCCGAGTGATTTTAACTGAGATTTGACAAGATATGAAAGCCTTTAGTATGCTCTTCCAAAAGTACAGTATCGTGAACCGACAAAAAATCCCCGGAACTCTTTGACGAAGGGTCTGGCTGATAGGGGAAATTGTTTATCGGAACACTTATCTATCTGCAGTCTGCTTGCCCAGCTGAGATAAGCAGTATTGTTTTGTCCCTGCGAAATCAATGCATAAACTGCACGCACCTGTGTGTTTCTTCTGAGCATTATTCGGGGCTGCCTGGACGCTGTAGGCCACAAGGGCTAAAAACATAAAAACAACTTCTCCTCTCATTGCTCCTTAGTCTGTAGAAGCCTTCTTCTGCGGGTACAGGAAAGTACAAGATAAACACGATAATTAGTATCTTAAATAAGTGGATCAGTTTTATAATCCAATTTTTCCAGCAAAGAAAGAGCGAAGCTTACTTTGATGTACTTCCTACTCCGGAGATTTCCCTATGAACTGCAGATGATGGAAACAAATGAACTCGTTTAGTCGTTTTGATTAGAAAATCGTGCAGTTTTAGGGTCAATGATGAAAAAGACTGTGATATCAGATGTTGTTTTTAAACTGAAATGTGTTGTAAGTTGTGTCGCAGTTGCGATGATCTTATCTACCAAACACAACAAACATAGCCTGGGATCAGAATTGAAGTCGATTAAGAGTTCTTACTCAAAATTGTTTTAGCAACAGCCTTAAAAAACCTTTAAATTAGCCTGTAGACCCAATTTCCTCTAACTTAAAGATGTTGCAACACACCCTCATTTTATTGAGTCGGTAAAAACAGTGATATCACACTGTATGTGTCTTTGTCTGTCTATGAAAGAAAAAGAGGTATAGCAGTCAGGAAGTTACCGTGCTTTTCAGCATTTAAAAAATGATCTATTGAGCCGCTTAGCACTTTCCACTAATAGACCAATTTCGATATATCAAAACTCAGCCTGAAACAAAAGACATCAACACGAGGCTCTGGGGAAAAATTCATACCAACACTATATTTTATATTGTAAGCTGAAAATGCACAAAATGTAGCCTATGGTTCATTAGCGAAGGATCTGCTTATAATATCTATATAAACTATTGTGTACAAATAACTGCAATAGAGTCAGATTAACTGTTCAAATCTGACTTTCAATCTATTCATGCACACAGAGATAACTAAATGAATTCATATTAATACAATGTATTAAAGCTATTTAGAGTTTGTTAGATCCGCATTTTGGTCTATCAATAGACCACTTTCAGAATATGCCCCAGTGGCCATAGTCAGGATGTAGTATGTTTTCTGTATTTCAACATTACTGGCCTCGACCCACAGTTTTTTTGTTCATAGCCACTAGGGCGTATTATGAAAGTGATCTATTATATAAATTGACACTCATTCAAACTTTTATGAGAAAAAAGCGACTGATGGCCTCTTCCTATGTTCATTGCCACATGTTAGTGAAAACAAACTGACATTTTCTCGTCAATAAAACTCAACAAACTGGCAATTAACTGCTCAATATATATCGCCAAAAGATTGGTCTTTTCTTGATCCTACTTGTCCTAAAAATACAATTTTATTAAACTGATAACCGAAATGCTGTTTTATACTGGTGGTGTTATTTGTGAATGATGAAACATGTACATTTGCTCATACAAGTTTGACTCATAGATGGTCGAGGGCCAGTTAAATAAAGCTATCAGAAACTGCTTTGCCGCTTGAACTAGTTTAAATGGTAAAGAAACTTGTCATAGTTTGCACCATCGTCTGAGCTCTTTCAGACAAATTCAGTGTTTGAGTTTATCAACAGTTACTCCCTCACACCTGTTTCACCTGTGGGTCATTTTGTAAATACCATTTACCTTTTTATTCTGTGTATGTTGATAAATCTCATCTGTTTAAACGCGGTTTCGAAACAAGCTTAAATTTAGTATTTTAAAAGGTTTTAATTTCATGTCCTTCACAGTTGATTGTTCTTGTAGCTTTGAAAAAAAATAAGATCATTGAACAGCGACCGTGTTTACATTGAAATTAAATACGATCCAAATTTGTCGACGGCCAGAAAGCTAAGAGACTCCACATATATTTGCCTGACATTAAGCGTTTCTCGCATTTTATGATAGAAGCTTCCTGTTGTTCAATTTTTAAACCAAAAAGTTCTTAATAAAAACATAAACCGGATTTTCAAGACAGTATCGATTGTTTTACGAGTTGAAAAATAAAACAATAGTAAGCTCTTAGATTCGTTGTATTCTAACAATCCTTAACTAATCTAGTTCGTTGAACACTATTTCGTAAAACGCACATAAACAAACTTACCTCTCCCCAAGAATGTTATGTCCTTCTCCTAAGATAAAAAACTTGAGTATTCCCAAACTTTGTTATGAAATCAGTTGAATACGAAAGTCAAATTATGAGCGATTTTCTCATAACGGGAACATTATAAACAAACTCATAATGAACCATAACAACTCGCTAACTAGAAAAAATAGAGTCACGTGACAATAGTGAACTGTAAACTCACAAGGTACAAGGGGGATAGTTACAAGCTAGGAAAAACAGGACTGCGTCAACATTAAATATATAAAATCTTTCAAGTTGTCACTGAAACAAAATGTGGTGTTAGATCTCTTTACATTCTTTTGTTTTGTTTTCATATTATTGTAAAACACTCCATTTGCATTGCATTCAATTGCATTGCAGTGAGTTTCTTTACGTTTGATTGCGTTGTCTTGTGTTATGTTGAGTTGGTTTGTATTGTTTTGTGTCGTGTTGTGTTATATTGGGTTGTGTTGTGTTGTGTTGTGTTATAGTGTTTTGTATTGTATTGTGTTGTATTGTGTTGTATTTTGTTGTGTTGTGTTGTGTTGTGTTGTGTTGTGTTGGGTTGTGTTGGGTTGGGTTGTGTTGTGTTGTATTGTGTTGTGTTGTACTGTGTTGCAATTGTGTTGTATTGTATTGTATTGTATTGTATTGTATTGTGTTGTGTTGTGTTGTATTGTGTTGTATCGTGTTGTGTTGTGTTGTGTTGTGTTGAGTTGTGTTGTGTTGTGTTGTGTTGTATTGGGTTGGGTTGGGTTGGGCTGGGTTGTATAACGGTTTTGTGTCGTGTCGTGTTGTGTTGTGTTGTGTGCTGTGCTGTGCTGTGGTGTGCTGTTATGTTGTGGTGTGGTGTTGTTTTGTTTTGTGTTGTGTTGTATTGTACTGCATTGTGTCTTGTTGTGTTGAGTTGTGTTGTGTCGTGTCGTGTCGTATTATTTTGTGTTGTGTTGTGTTGTATTGTATTGTACTGCATTGTGTTGAGTTGTGTTGAGTTGTGTTGTGTTGTGTTGTGTCGTGTCGTGTCGTGTCGTGTCGTGTCGTATTATTTTGTCTTGTGTTGCGTTGTATTGTACTGCATTGTGTCTTATTGTGATGTGTTGTATTGTGTTGGTTTGTGTTGGGTTGGGTTGGATCCACGTTCCAACACCTTATTTCGTTTTGTCGTATTCCTTAGTGTTAAGGGGAACTCGATGAAGTTTAAAAACGATTGACACGTTTTGGTCAGTTAACAAATGATTGTCACTTTTGTCAGTTTTAAAAAAAAATTGTCGCATTTTTGTCGTTTTTAAGGTCCAAGGTTGTCGGGTTTTCTAATACTGTTATTGAGAGAATACTCAAGAATACCAAGCTAACATGATTTATCCGATTGATTGTGGCCGTAATTCATATCTTCCCCTCCCACCACTATCACTAACCATTCAGTATTTATTGCTGCTCAAGCAATACAAAAACACTTGGTTTCCTTTGAATTTTAATATTGCGAATGGTAGTCGTTGTACACACACTATATTTTACAGCTACCATGTACAAGCCGACCCTTTGCAAATCAACTATTCTTCAGGCTCTTCCACTATTGTATACAATCGATATTTTCTCGGATCAATATCACGAGCTTCTTCCTCTTGAAAAATTGGGTTGAATGTGACATTATGTTTTAGCGGCTGATCCAAGTCACTAGTATCGTTAACATTGTCATACGTTGTAAATTTCTGCGTACAAGTTGAATGAAAGTGAGGATTCCCTCGCTTGACGTATGAGGCGAAAGAGAAACTTGTTTCAATCTTGCCATACTCAGCAGTGGAACTCAAACTTGATCGAAAGTGGCCTTGGAACTTGCTTGTTAACTTGGTTTTTCGCTTTTTTGTGCTCGTTAACACCTTTGTTTTGAATTTTATCTTCGAGTGAGGTTCGTTCTCAAAGGAGCTGTAAGAATGTTCTAATTCAGATTCGTTTTGAAATGTTTTATAGCCCTTCTGGCAAAATAGGTTCTTTTTGAACGCATGTTTGTCCCTAAAAGCTTCGCTTCTGGAGAGTGATCGCTTGCCGCTTTTCTGGTTAGCGGCATCTCTAGTTATCTCATGCTCCTGCGCATCCCAAGTCGCCGTATGTCCGAAACTCCAATTTTCTGTCGGAGACCATTTGCGGGCGATAATGTCGCCGCCATCATTTGACTTCAAATCAAATATTGATCGTTTCTTGTTGATGTATGATGTTTCCACATCAGAACTGGATGGAAAGCATTCTGGGATAGTCGAGAGCATGTTGGTTTCCATCACAAGAACTTGTTCTGTGGACTGACCTGAAAAATAAGATGAATGTTAATACCATTTTAGTCAGACAAACTACGCTTTAGCAATTCCATCATGTTTCTTCTTCTATCTCTCATTAATTAATCAGCTTATTAATTAACTAGCAATTCCATCTTGTTTCTCCTTCTATTATCCTTCTATTGATTAATTAATCGTTCCTCAACTTTTGAATCAGTTAATCCATAAGTCAAATAATCAATCAATCAATTAATTAATCAACCTGCCTTTCATTATTTCTTTGTAATCAATCGTTCCATTCTCATCATTCAGTTAACCATTGTATCATCAATCAGTTTTAAGATCATTCAACAGTCTGTCAATCTTCTAGCCATCAGTTAAAAAATAAGTTATTTTATCATTTAAACATCGTTCAAGAAACAATTAGTATGAAATCACTCAAGCGCTCAACCATAAGTCAGAAACCAATCGTTTGTCAAGCAATCAAACAATCATACAACTAATTTTTTTCATTTTTGTTGAGTTATCAAAATCACTATTGTTATTAGACCTATATATATTCTTGTCTTAATTATTATTTTTATTTCGTGGTACAACTGTAAACAAACAACTTGGTTTTTACTCAGCAACCAAGTGTATACCACATGAATAAAACCATTATTATTATTATTATTATTATTATTATTACTACTACTACTATTACTATTATTATTATTATCATCATCATCATTATTGTTATCACCATTATTTTTATAAGTTTATTACCTGTTTCTATATCTACCTATTTAATATTAATACCTTTGTTCCTGTGCGGAGTCTTGGTTATCTCATTCCACTCTATGTCCGAGAGGTCCTCATAAATGCTTAAAAAGAAAAAACAGTTTGAAAAATCGTCATGCTGTCCTATATTTGTCTATCAAGAAATGCTTGATCACCTGAGGTGAATGATTACACAAGATATGATGAGTGTCAGTGTAGAAGCCAAAACCATCACCTTTTGATCGTACACCACCAAAACTCCCCAGTTATAAAATATGTTTTACGTTTTTCTGTTAAACATCTGATAGTTTGAAATGGTTGTAAGGTATCATAGAAGACGTTTGGGCGATTTTCTTTAATGCGACCTATTTTATAAATATAATATACATGCTATTTATACTGATCTCAAGAAAGTAGACTTTTCCTTTTTCGGTAATTTTGTTTGGGTAGAATTTACCTGTTTAGAAAAGACATTAAGCTATTCTTGTCAAGAATGACACTTATTCCCTGATAAGTATTTTCTTCAGCCCCTTAAAATAAACTCACGTATTACGTGTTTGTCACGTTGTACACACATTTTTTATAAGAACCAGTAAATTTCGCCGAGGCACATTGTTCTTGTTATTTGGCGATTTGAGCCTCAAATTATTCTTAATTAATTTGTTCTTATTTCTGTATGTGGTAACTAAGCTTATGGTATTGCAATACGTGTATGGAAAACGAATTGCTTGGCGGGTGTATTTTTGATCATCCCCGCGGATTTATCATCACTTTCCCGAGACGATTTCCAGTGATTATCCCAGGAAGCTGAGCCTCGTTGTTCTTATAAAATTGTTCTTATAAAAAAAAGCGTGCATTGAAGAACCATGCACCCACAAGTGTCAACACAAAATACACTTCCCAGAGCAAAAGTATATTTCCAAGAACAAAAAAATGATTCCCAGAACAATTTTTTTTTTCTCAGTCAAAACGTATTTCAGAGTACAAAAATACATTTCTACTGGAACTAGTATTTTGTACTGGTCAAGATTCATAGTACAGTGGCTGAATAAAAAACACAATCGGTGCAAGGCATGTTGAGCGAAAAACAGACAATCTTCCTGGATTGAACATGGATAACACCGATATAAATTACTTTACCGACAGCTTAATATGACTAATATTTTAAACCGAAACCAGCTAAAACAATAACTAACTCTGTTTCTAATGCTAAGATGTAAGTAGAAGTTTCATTTTTAAGTTTTCATACTTACTTTTCGATCACAAACTCTTCACTAAATCTTGATCGACAGAAGCAAGAGGATTTCCACCACGAACTCTTTGGCGACATTTGCCTACATTGACGATTATAAATACTTTTCAAAAATCTGGAAAAATTACTTTTATCATCAACCATCATAGAGTTGTCACCAAAAACTTCAGCCGGGTTGCATTGCAGATAAAATGATTTTTAAACTCGGTCAAACTTTCAAGCAAAACATAATGACAGTATTTGTGCACCGGGAAAATATAAGATTCGATCCATAATTCTTCTTATATATCTATTATTAATAGGTAGAATTTTTAAATTTCAAAAGAAATGTCTGGCTGAGCTTTTGTTCTTATTGTTCTGTGTGGATATCTTGAAGGAACAGGTGAGTCGTTATTGGTGTTCATTGGACAAGTAAGAAATGTACCCACAGACTTGTTTGCTTTGTGACGTGAACGTCGATTGTTATTGAAATCAGAAGTTCAGGTCGGACACAAACATTTACTTTCATAGATTTCAAAAGTGTTTATGAAATGTAAAACTAGAACAACTTCATTGTGCAGAGGCCTGCTAAAAAAATGTTTTACAATGGTAAGCGCTTTTTAAAAAGTAAGAACGAAGCGACTTAATTAAAAATGGTAATTCCAATTGAGACAACATTTGGACTTTTAAGTAAGATTGCTTGCATGACGTTATCTTAAGATAGGAATTTATTTTATGACATATTTAAAATTTTGTGATGTGATTATGTTGTGGACAATACAACTGCGCGAGTGTACACAGCGAAAGATCGAGTTAGCCCCGACACCTGAAGTTTGTTTTTGGGGACAAGTATATAACAAACAACAACACTAAAGCAGGAAAAAAAGACTTGCTTATGTCGGTTTGTGGAAACGGTAACCAAACAGTTGTAAACAAAGAAGCGTGTCGTCAGTGTGTGGGTTGGGACATGAATGTTGACAACAACAAGACTGAACACAACAACAACAACAAATCCATGGATTTATTCTTAGAGGTTCCATACAAATACACTTTCTGTAAGGACGTCTATTTATAGCTGAGACTGTGCAAGGACTTGAGTTATTGTCATTTCTCGAGCAATTTGAGCTCAAAACTTTCTTTAATTTTTTGAGAACAACTATGCTGTACGTATCGCTCGAACACCTATACAGAGACTGTTTATTTAGTTAGTGTTATGATTGCTAAACAGCTTTTATACTTTATTTCCAAAAGATTCTTTGGGCTGAGATAGACAAAGGGCCGGAGCACTTTTTCGAAAGAGACCGATCGACTTTTTAAGGAACTAGTGATACTGACAATAATGAATAGTATTGAGATATTGTTAGTTGATAAGCTAGTGTGGGGGTCGTCCTTTTTCATTTCATATCTGGGGCTTACATATATTGAATTACAAATGGGCAAAAACTTTTAATAATATCTGAGTGCAGTTCTATTTGGCTGGAAGACCCTAACTAATTTCAGCCTGGGTATCTAGCCTTTTTCAGACTCGATGTTATAATAAGTTCTTATTCTTTTTTTCGTCTACGGGCAAAGGCATAAGCGGAAAAAGTGCTTGTAACTAACTGAAACGTGTATTGAGATGTTTACGAGAAGAACTTAAGGTATGACGATGCGCGGCAATGAACGTCTGGGAAGACTGGGGAAGAGAATGGTAAGAGCGCGGGCGTTTCTGGGAAAGCACAAACTGTTTCCCTCTTCCCATGATTCCCCGCGTGCTCAATTCTCTATTTCCGCTGATGAAGTTTTTGCTAAAGAGAGAGATAAGCGCCAATTTCCCTTCAAAAACAAAAGCGTGAAAAGTAGCACAAGTTTTGGGTTAATCCCAATTTAATTTTAGCAAACCGTTTAACCAAGAACAGACAGCATCAACAAAGTTAATAATCATAATAATAAACAGAAAGTTGAAACTAAAAGAGATTCCGATGGTGTCAGACTCGGCGCTCTTCGTATCTCATCACACATACATAAACGTTTTAGGTGCTCCCCGCACCGGTTTACCTCGGCGTAAGAACCTCGCGACTGACGTCTTAGGGTTCCTTGAGATCTCGAGGAACACAAATGATGTCACAGTGCAAGCAATCTAACCACACTTACACTCATACTCTACAAAATTTACTTCAAATATGGGAGGTGAATTACGTGATTAACGTGCTTGACGTCTGATAAACGTCAGGTATAATGACCTGAAATGTTTAATTTAACTCCCATAACTAAAGCATAATTTCTAATCTATGAGTAGAAGAGTGCAACGAAACAATATTGTGGGGCGATTCATTGGCTTCACCGCTGGTGAACCCAGTCTGACGTTGTCAGACTCGGTGACGTCGGTCGTGGGTTCTTACACAGAGGAAGAACCGCGCTTTTTATCAACCTGTTCACAGTAAGTATATGGTTCAGTGATTGAAGTTCTAAGTCAGACCGCCGTCAGCGCCTCGGGATGATTCAGTTCTGTCTGAAAAACTAAATTACGCCCCCAGTGAACTGGACACTATAACGGGATGAATGAGATTACTATACTCTTTTTGAGGAGTGCTTGGGATCTTTCAAGTCCCCCGATAGAACATCGAGAGACTTGACGTCCCTGTTCACCGACGGTGTTGGATGAAGGAGCCCCAAAAGTCATCACTCGACCAGGCCGGAATTGAACCCCGGACTTCCTGGTTAGCAGTCAGAAATCTTACCTCGCACACACAGGGAGCCCAACTCTATAGAAAGAGGGATGAAAATTGCCGTAAAAAGATTAAAAATTGGATAAAGTCTCTCCGTTTGGTGGTGCCGAGTGCGGAGAGAATCGGATCAATCAAAAATCGCTCAAATTTCTTTTTGTGTCCTACTCCTGAAATTTTTTCCGTTTTGGACAACGTTTTCAGGCATTGTCATCATTTTTTCTATACTTGTGCTTCTTCTTTCGACCTTTTGCCAGAGATTTACCAGCTTTAAAGCTACTCACGCTTTATTAGTTAGAAGAGCATTGTATAAACTCAGGAGCTCAGGATTTGCTAAAGTTACGGAACGAAAACTGATAAAATACAGCGTCTATAGAATCACAGCTCGTAAAACGTTGTAACTGTTTTTATGCAAGAGTCTGTTTATGTTGTTTACAGAAGCTTTCAGTGCTGAAATCTGTGTAAATCAGTTGCACAAAGGGGATCAAAAATGTGTCAGACTGAGAAGGCAAATCTAATTTCTTTTTTTGAAAAAAATCATTACTTCTATTAATCATTAAAATTTTTCAAAAGTTAGCCCAAATATGGCTTCCTTGGTTACATCGGTACAAATCTGCACGAGGTACGTCACTGAATTTTCTCTGTGCGTGCTGTTGCTTTTGTGTATAATCGGTTAATCTGAAGCCTGTCATTAACAGTCAGACAATGTTTTTGTTATAGCCAATAGTAAATAATTTCCAATACATTACGGATGAATAATCTCTTTGTCCGCGCTTAATTTTTTACCATTATTCAAATCAGCAATCATTACGGGAAAGAGTTGTTTGTGCTCAGAAAACTGAATAGACTCGTACAAACACGATTTGGATCGATTATTTCAGTTAGACTGCTTCAGATCTACTGCCTTACTCAAGTAAAATCTAATATATAACATTCTTCCACAACTAAAACAACAAAACTGAACACAAGTCCCATACGATGTTGATGACTTTAAAGCCAAAACAGCCCGAAGTCACTATCGTCTCGTATTACAGTCGTGGTTAAGTTCAATGTTATGGCGTTGTGGTTTTTCGATTTTTCGCCGTGAGTTTTGACAATGAAGAAGTTCGAGTTGGCCCAGTATTCTGGGCTGGTTCGCAAGAGCGATCTCAGCCGAGACATGACAATGAGAAATGCCAGCGCTCACCGGAGGCTGGAAGGAGAACTAAAACACTTGGACCTACAACTGCATCAAAGCTTAGTCACCATGCAGGCAGACATTGTCGACTTGAAACTCTCACAACCCTCTGGTGCAAGAGGGGTCCGAGGTAAGCTGCCGGTCCCTCAACAAGCTATGAAAAAGCCTCTAGCACGAACCGGCTCTGGTCCGCCAAGAACCACTAGTAATAACACCAATCATCAAAAACAGGGGAACAAGCAGCTGCCCACAATTAATGTACAGAGCGACACTTATGATTCACCGATCTTGCCACAGATCTCTAAAAACCAGAGCAATGGTTCTATGGTCAATCGCCGCAAGGAAGATCAACCAAGGGCTCGCTCGTTTCTAACCTTAAAAGGCTCTTCAAATGTCCGCCCTGCTTCCGCCGAGCCTCATCCCCGTGGTTTGACTTGCAGGTCTCCTAGCAATAAAGAAAACTTAGGAGCTTCACTGTCCGTCTCAACTAACCTTTACCGCCCTCATTCCACGCCAGACCTGAGGAGCTTTAATTGCAGCGGAAGAATGTCTCCCAAAGGACACCACAGGCTGCCACCGCTTGAAAGGAAAGGTGACCAGAAGCCATCTAATTCTGACTGTAGTTCCGCTGAACTTTCTAATCGAGTTAAAGACTTTGTCAAGCGTCCGAATACAAGCTCAGGGGAACGACAAACCGCGCCGACCAATGGCTCAAAATCAGACACTGCTTTAGATCAGACAACAGTGTTGGATACTGGTGGGAAAGGAGAGGAAACGACACCAGTAAAGGAAAAGAAACGAATAGAGGGAAAGAGATCGTCTGAAAGGGAAGAAGTCGACATGGCAAAGGAGGAAAAAGACAAGTTATTTAGCTTAAGTGAGGATGATTTATTCTTTAATTCAAACCTGTTGAAAGCCCATACCGACGCTCCTCTTTCAACTTCCCTGCCGGACCTAGCACGTTTGGGGTTCATGGATTACAATGAGGTGATTGACAGGAGGTTGAGGGACCTGCAGGAGTGGCAACACAACCCACCCACAGAGGAGGAGATGAAGAAAGTTAAGTATCTCAGGCTGAAGAACGAGTCCCAAACACCGCACGTGTTGAGTGAGTTTGACAAGGACCAATAAACTCTTAAACTGTGAACTCGCCTCGCTTAGTGTCATATCCATCCCGCTCCGAAACCCAGGGTGGCGTGGGGAGCAAGAAAGAGGGAAGGAAAGAGGCGAAAATTGGAAGTGATACCCTTCCTTTTGCTTTTTCTTCTCAATATTTGCCTCCCCCGAGGCCCCGAGTTTCTGAGGATTTATCACACCAGGTATCAATTTTATAGAGTTTCACGTTCAATTTTGCAACGCTGTTTTTTTTTTAAATTGTAATAGAAAGAAAACTCTACCGATTTCGTAAATACTAGGTAAGGAAAATCTGATCAATCTAGCAAAGCTAGTTGGTAGATAATCCCTACTATACAGGATATTGTTTTTTGTTATGTACTGTTTGTATTTTGAAAGGTAGTAGGAGTTCAACTGAGAATTACATTTGGTTACCAATTACCATACGTTCAGTCAATTTCTGTTGCTTCGAAATTTTAATTTAAAATTACAGTAAAACATGCAGCTCAGGCAAAACAAATTGCCAGTTGTTCGATACGAGGCAGCTGTATCACCAGACTCAGTGTGTATAGAACAGTTAAGTGTTGTTTTCGGTTATCACTGAGCATTGAAATTGATGCTTTTAAACAACATTTATAAATGAGAATCTGCATGCACCTTTCAATTACTGATTCCTCTAAAAGCAGCATTAGTGTACAAAAACGTTACAACAGTGTATAATTTATATATAAAACACAGTAGAATTTAACGTTAGTGACCCGCATGCACAAATCAAGCACGCAGAAATTTCTCTTTTTAATGAATGGGAAATGATATGCGGATCATGATAAAAGCACAAAAGATTAACCCAGACGCAATATAGCATAACATAACTTAAAGCTAGAGGGGAATACGATTTGTTTGAAAAACGGATACGAAACAGTTTCCCGCTGTGTTGAAAGTAAAGTCAGATTTTTTAAACGATTGTCCTAAACCGGAAATAATTGAAAAGTTGGATATTTAAACATTTCATTCCAATAATATTGAAAACACATTTTGGAGAGTGTTGTTTTCATGTCAAAGAACAAATAAAACAATTAGTGAGTTACTAATGACAGTTGTGGTAGCTTGAGCACACACATCACTTTGTATAGAGCGTTTTCACGAGACGTCATGGCCACTATGTTGGTTTACTTTAACAATAGAATACTAATCACCTTCAATTGTATAATAATAATAATAATAATAATAATAATAATAATAACAACTTTATTTAATGAGGGTAACACATAACAGTAAAAACTGAATAACTAGTGGCCCTCAAATAGGTGAAAAAATTTACAAGATTAAAATTGGACTCGTTGGTACAAGTTTGGTACACCAACATGGCCGCCCTGTTCAGTAATTGTCGTTTATCTCTCTTGGGACAGTAACAACAAATAAATGAAAGAAAGTGGCTTCGCTCGACCACTTAGTAACTCTTGTGATAAGATATATTCAGTTAAGCGCGCGATTTCCACTGCTGGTGTACGATTAAATAGAATGACACAGAGATATAAACAAAACTCTTGACTGAACAGGGATTGAAAAACAATTTACACTCCTTTTTTATTAGGAATAAACTTAATAAGAACATTGAGGCTGAGTTTGCCCGGAAAATAATAACAAAATAAGAACAAACTGAGGCTGAATCAAACGTTTATGCAAGTGTACAAAGTTGAACTAAACAGTAGTCCTACATTACTCAGCTCTCCGATAACGCACCCAGGGCATTCAAAAATAGTTTTTCTTGCAAAAGGCACTTCACATTTCTTGTGAAACAGCCTACAAAAGTACCTTACCAAATGTAAGGCGAGTTTATCCCCTAAGAAAAACGGCATAGCTGTCAAGAATTAGATAAGAACATTTTGAGGCTGAAATTGCCGAAAAAGTAAGAAAATTGAGCCTGAGCAAAATTTTACTGGTTCTTAAATAAAAAGAGTGTAACAGTTTAAAAACACAGTCTGGCTTAAAACCTGTGTAGACAAACTTCTCTATCTTTACCGGCAACGTTCAAGTTCTTCTTCTATAACGCGTGAAATCCTATAACAAGTTTAAAATACTCATGTTTGGTGTTTAGTATGAACGAAGTATAGTTTATTCGTGGGTGAAATGTGTTCGAGTAAACAACAGTGACAAATGTAATTCGTAAACAACATCGTTCTCATTAGTCCAGTTTCGGTAGTTGCCGCTGATTACAATGACTAGAGACTCGTTTACTCAGCGTTAGCCTCCACTTGGTGTTAAATATTCATAAACACCAATGTAGTAACGAGCTATTTACAATTCTGTGTATTGTTAGCAGCCCATCGTTCTCGCTGGTATTTATGCATGCTCAACACCAAGTTGAGGCTAACGCTGAGTATACGAGTATGCCGTCATTGTAATCAGCGGCAGTTACGAATACGAAACTGGGCTATTGAACTTCAAAGTTCGAGAGTGATTGACTCCGCTTCGTTGAGCTCAGAAAATTAGTTCTCTTTTATGAAACAATTTTAAACCTTGCCGCGGTGGTTTTGAAATTGCCTACTTGTTCTACAAAACAAAATGTGTCCACGAAACTTTTCACAATAATGGTTTAAAGTGGTTATACCTGATTAAATGATAAAACAAAGGACTGAGAGTTATATGGACATTTTTGTGCTCCGACAAACTGTTTTCAAGCATTTTGGCAGATGCAGGTTGAAAAATAAGAGTTTGAGATAAAGTCTTTTTTAGCCTTGCATGCGCGCGAATAATCTTAGTTTTGTCTCGCTCTGTTCAACAATCTTAGCTTGCGAACAAATCCAGTGTACAGTTTAACTGTTACCTCGACTCAATAATAAGAAAAAAGATATAAAATGGCAAAATCTCTTTTGCATCTTTGAAATCAGTTATTATAAGTTTAGCTTCAGTACTGGTAATAAACACACGCGCTCAACTAATTAGAATAAGAAGAATTTAATGAGCTGTAAATTAGTTATTTGTCTTTTGATTTTCGAACGTACTGTGACGTAGTAATTAAAATGCAGCGAAGTGAATATAGTTGAAAAGGCTTTTCGTGTAGGTCCTTTTCAAAATTTTAAAATCTAGATGGAAGTATGGACTATGGAAATTGATAAACTACCCGAAGTTGTTCTTCTCAAAGTTTTCTCTTTCCTAAGTCTAGCTGACCTCGGGAGAGTAGCCAAGGTATGCTGGATATGGCGAAGAATTGCTTACGATCGCTCGTTGTGGAGGTGTGTTAATCTTCGGCGATATGCTGCACATTTGGACGAGGATACATTCCATATGCTCATGCGAACTCGTTTTTCTCACCGATTGACAACGCTTAACTTGGGGGGATGTCGCTTCTCACACTGTTTGCTCAACGAACTTAGCCGGAGATGCAAGCATTTAAAATGTATTATATTTGGTAGAGGGTCAAAATTAAGACAGCCAAGTACGAAAAGAGAGATAAGCTATGACTTTCCATCAGAGCTTGAGCTGGTTGAGCTGAGGCCAGTTAAAGGAGACTTCAACTTCCTTCGACGAATATCACGACACTTCTGCAATGTCAAGCATCTTGGCATCGGAGGCAGTTCATCAAAAGGAATTGTTCCTCATGTTTTTGCCAAGATGCAGCAGCTAGTTATCCTCGATTGTACAAACTGTGACATGATGAATGACGAAGTGATTTCAAAGATTGCTCAAAGCTGCCACGCTCTTGAGTCTTTGTGTCTGAATGGGTGCAAATACATTTACGGAAGGACTTTTTCTGAGTTATTCCTTAGTTGCCCTGGACTTAAGACCTTATTACTGCGATATACACCAGTCCGAGATGACTGCTTTCATATCCGAGAGTGGTCTTACGTTCCGGTTGAGGAGCTGGATATATCCGCCTGTACTCACATCACCCACATTGGGCTAGTGAGCTTAATTGTGCGAGTAAAGACGTTAAGATATTTGAATCTTTCTTACTGTGGAGTTGGTCGTGCGGTAACCGATGAGGTACTGCTTCAAATGGTGTCAAAAAATAGCTGCAGCCGGCTCGAGATGTTGGACGTTCGTTGGAGCCTGGCCTTAACTCCGGAAGCTCTTTACAAGCTGTGCCGAAACACACCAAACCTCAAATGTCTGGGTGTGTACCAGTCCTCCAACATCAACACACCGGCCATGGCAAATATTTTGAGAGTGCTCTCGAGGCTAGAGATACTCGAATATGGTGCTTTTGGGAAAGCTTCGATTTCAGATAGCTTATTTATTCCTAATCTAATCCAGCACTGCCCGAACATTCAGATTATTTCTCTGATAAACTTTACTTCATTAAACATCCTCACGGATGGTGCGCTGTTCAACGCACTTGTCGAACGCTGTCCGCTACTTCAAAGGATTAATCTGTGCGAACCGGACCAAACTTTACTTGCCCTTGTATCACAGGTAACTCCCCAGTGTCGTAGCAAAGTTACACAAAGATGGCAATGCGTTCTACCGCCGCCTGCTCATACACTTGACTCCATCATCAGCAAAATTAATTATCGACCACGCTGTGACTAAAAATGCTCTCAAGTGTTATGAAATAACCTACATTTAGATATAGTTTTTACTTGGGAGTCCGAGTATTGTCACGATAGTTCTATTAATTCCAATTGTCTATTTAGTAAAATTAATTCTAAAAAAATTTCGTAGAATTAAAGGAATTTGCTGATATTGAAAAGTGTGTAGGAATTTCTACTAATGATCGAACAAAAGAGACAGTCTGGAAGTGCTTTAACAAACAGTACAGTATCTTTTAGCCTGAAAACTTTTTAAGCGCATTTTTAATAATAAATTGTTTTTATACTGATAAAAAAAACTAACTCATTACTTTGGCTTCGCGTGCTTTTTAAGGTTAAATTTTTAATACAGTTTTAAATTGTAACGAATCAAATCCAATTTGTACTTTTTCCATCATCCATCATTTGACATTGAGGGGTTGTCTACTAACCATCCAATAAACTTCTGTTGTTAAATCTTTGTGTTATTCTTATTGAACATTAAACAATTTGGGTTACCCAAAATACCTTGCATGCCGGCTGGGGGAACCATTTTGTGTGAGCTGAAAAGTCTTCTGTTGCAGTCGTTTGATAATAACCATGTGTCTCTGAACTAAAATTTCAGTTAAGTTTTGCCCTAAGTAAGTTTTCTTTACTGTTCATGACCAGCCGTATTTTTTGCTTTATTTTTAGTTTTCGAAATTAGAACACAATTCATCGTAACAGTAATTCTGTAAGAGCCAAACGTGCGAGATCTTGCATCTACAATCTTGGACAAATATTTGAAACGTTTAATTATAAATTAACGCCCCCTCCCACCCCCATGCAATGCTGTTTGCTTGCCATTGCTGTTTATAGACCGACATTGTAACGGGGGAGGGGAGGGGGGGGGGAGGAGGCGGTTGAGCAGCGCACATTGACACCAGCTGTTCCAAATAATTTTGTCCAAGATTGTAACAGTTACTCGAAAAAACACATCTATTCACTAAGGAAATCAGCCAAAACAAGGCCGATTTACACAGTACCATCCCACGCATGCAATCTGCCTTCGCCACTGACACTTGATAGGGCACGAATTCAAGGCTACAACTTGCCTACGATTTACGTCCAACTCGAAAAAAGGCGTGTGGCATTTTGAATCATGTTTTGAAACTGTACGATAATCTGCGATATTTGTTGTTTGTTGCCCTGTTCAGTCTCCCGTGTGGCAAACCGGAAGAATTGTTTACGTTTTTGTGGTGTTGTGAGCTAAAAGTTTCGCTCCCGTAAACAACCATTAAAACGTTGCCTAATAACTCTGGTACGATAGTTGCGGGCAAAAAAATCAGCAAAAAGTCGTGCATGTGCATCACCAAGGTCATGCACGTGATCGTCAAGGTCACTCTCGTGTTTACCCACCTTCAAAGATCCTTCAAAGAACATCCGGCAGCACACAACGCAAAGCATCATGGTCGAACTGAACTCCTTAGAAGGTAGAAAATGAACATTTGTAACAATTTTTCGATGTAGAAGGTTAAACTTTAATTTTAGTTGACTTGTTCCACTGCAGTTTCTGATGATTGATAGAAATATAACAATCATGCAGTAAACTTTGTCAAGTTTGCTACACTTCTGTTTGAAATTTGATGGTGCATGTGGTCGTGGTACTTGTTAAGCTCTTTCACTCGGTTACTTTCTGCAGTGACCAATCTCTAATGAATGAGCTGTGATCCGAGTTGCAGTTTTGGTGGACCTTTGCATCGCGCTTCTCCTTTTTGTTTTTTTAAAAAGTTTATGAACAAATTCTTTGGTTCTTAACTGGTTACAACTCTGGTTTATGAAAAAGATGAAACATCTATTTGACGTTAAAGCACCAACAGGAATTTTCTGTTGCTACTCTTGTTTCAAGTACTCCCTTAGGAATTCATTTTAGCAGGAACCTAACTTGGTCAATACATTGTGAGAAAACTTTACAGAACGCCAAAAAATTAAACAATTCTCTAAAATTTACCAATTGTGCAAAGCCAGATAAAACACAAAAGAACCTTTATCTGTACCCTAATCGGGCCTATTCTTGAACACGCAGTCACGTTTTGTCAGGCTTTACCACTCTGCTTAGCAGTTGACATTAGAGCGGTGCAAAAAGAGACATGCGCGCCATTTTTGGGCCAAACAAACTTTCAGTTACAGTGTCTGTCTCGAGAGCTGCCAACCTGTTACCTCCCAGCAAAAGAAGAGGAACTTAAGCAAAAAAATATAGCCCAAAACAAACAATCAGCTGGCTAACTCGTCCAACTTTTTAGTTAAAACAATTATTCTGTCCGATCCACGTCCGCTACTCAGTTCTTCCAAACACGGCTACCATCTTCGCTCAGGGTCGTCTGGGAGCGATGCTTTCAATGCAAACACAAAAGTTTTCAAGTTTTAACAATTTCATTTTAATTTGAATTCAACCTACCAATATGCAAAACAGATAGCAGGTGAGTGAGTGAATAGGAGAATAAGCGATGTATTTTTTTAAAATACTGATAATTTTAGATATTTAAAAATCTTATAGTTCAGTTTTAATTGCCACAAGTGAAAATTAAGATTATTATTAATATTATTAATTATTATGATTATTATTATTTAACCTACTCTACTCTTTTCACATCCCATTTTCTACAGACCCCCAATTTAGTTAGCTCTCCTCAACATTTTTTTAACATTTCCGCTTAAGTACTTAAGATGTTGGGTTGTTCAAAAAGTCGATAACTTTATCCAGCGGAGACGGAAAAAAGACTTCCAGCAGGATGTTCGTCGCTATTCGAGCCCAGGTTTTCTCTTTTGATTTGATACATTGGGGACTGGGAACTAGTATGTTGGCGGGAAGCTGGAATCCAAGATGGCGCGTCGAAGTAAGCAGTTAAATGTGTGGAAAATCGCTTGGGAATGGGCTGAAAGTACTGAACCAGGCGCGATTTCCCAGGAAAATATTGAAACTGTTTATAGAGTCGGCGTTCAACCTTGCTCCGAAGGCCAGTGCAGGTTTGTAGCAACGAACAAATCCCTTGAACTGTGGTGCTTGTTTAGGAAATGTACAACCAATTGGAATCGATTTGAAATGAAATATAATCGGTAATCCGACAGTTATATCACATGTCTAAGGAGAGCTTGCAAGAACTTAAAGAGCGTTCTCCCCTTGGTTTTTTTGTAGGAAAAACTGCAAGACGAATCCAAACTGCTTTAACAATCTTGGAGAGAAGCTGTGGTTTGGAGACATCAAAGGTACGCTGCCGATATCTCAAATTATTTTTCTTGCTCTTGACAGCCCTTTTGGACTCACTCTTTAAGAGAAAGCCCAATATTTAGCCTCAATCTTATAAAAAGAATTAATAAGGATTCTTTGCATTTCTTCATCACCGATCAGTGATTTAAGAAAGGAGAGTACACGATGCATTGCAAAGTAAAATTTTTAGTCGTTAGAAGTAGAAGTTCTGTTTATGTGCGAGTGACGACCAATGAAGTATTGCAGATACTGTTAGTGGTACAAGCTAGAAATATAATTCATGGATTGCTATTTAAACTGTTACCTGATAAAGGGATGCATTGGCGCTATAGAGGTTTTTGTCTAGGTTTAATGGGTGTTTGTTACCAATTTACCATATACTTTTTAAATTTTGTGCATTAAGTTACATGTACCACTTTTGGTAACTCTTTTCTTTGGTGAACATACCAGTGTTAATTATGGTTCTAAACTTTCATGTTGGTATACATGAATATAACCTGCCACAGACTGACTCTTGCTAAATATATTCAACAAATTTGCTGTATATGTATATCCAGAATAACCCCTCCCCCACCCCCGACAAAAAAGAAGAAATCACCTCCCCAGGAATTTTCAGTGCAAGCCAAAGCACTGTATGGCACTGAATGTTTTTTTGTCTTCAGTTCTTATAATTAGCTATAATCCATTATGGGCATACAATCAAGTTTCATAATACAGTTTGACTTGATTTCTATTAACCATAACTTCAAGTTGAATTCAAGCTCCATGAAGTTCTCATACATTTTCTGTATTTCTGGAACTTGGTTTTGATTTCAAATTGGTTGGCACTTTTTTTAATAACTATAAATACAGTATATTGTTATTTACTGTAGATACTGTAGTTCTTTTTGATACACAATTATTTATCGAGTTTCTATTGTTACTTTATATCAACCATCAAATTGTTCCAGATGAATACTGGTTGTCAAACTGCGAGGATCCTGAGAATGAAAGAAGAAATGAGGCAAGTTTTTCATGATTTCAAACTGTAATTTGTACATGCATTCTTGTAAAGTCTACAAGAACAGGTTGAACAAATTTTTTTTTACTTATAAGTATATATAGCAAGTGAAATTAAGTATAACAAGTGAAAATTGGCAGTATCAAACTGCTGCTTGCTCTACAACTTTTGCCCTCCAGTCTTATCTGACCATTCACTATGTTGGATGACATTCTCATTCCCTGCTCCCCCTTCGGGCACTCGGGCCCAGTCCCATAGTTACTACATGACTAACAGTTTATCTGTTACATACATACAGACAGTTTCAAGGCTGGACTTACCATAAGTCGATTCACATTTTTTTCCTTAATATATAATGATTTGAAAAGCTATAATATATTTGTAGTGATTCCAAACCAAGTGTAAAGTGCTCAGCCAGCAAGCTTGGAGTGACTGACTGCTATAAAAGTTTACACCTCTACAGCATTTCAAGGCAACAATGTTGGTAATAAATTTTGCCTTCACAGTTCCAGAAAATAGTGGCCATTGTGAAAAAAGAAGAAAAAAATAAAAAAGCTTTTAAGCTACATTCATTTTGGTGTGTTATGCAATACATGTAGCTTGTCTCCTACTGTAGATGTTTTACCAGATGTGGTTCTGTACTGTAGCACAAGAAAACAATATCTGGAAATGATGTTTATGACATGCAAATAAACACCTGGAGAATCTTTTTGTCTACATTTAACCTTGCTAATTAGCATAAAATAGCAAAACTTGAACTTCAGGTTTGAACAAGCAGGATCTTTGAATTGACAGATCATTTCAGATTTATTTTCACTGACAAGTTGAATGTGATATTGGCAGAATGATTTTTAAGATATAACTGCTCATTCAAAATTGAAGAGTCTAGTGCAAAAACGATGTAATGACTTTGTGACTACTACCACTTGAAAAGAAAAAGCATTTCCATGTGCCCTTATGTGGCATCTTCTGGTTATACTGTCTGGTAATTGAGAACTGATCATACAGTCATGTGTTTTGTATTATTTTGAGTAACTTCAAATTGTATAAATTTTGAACTTTTAGAATGAATTTGTTGGTCTAAGGAACCTTGGTGCCACATGTTATGTGAACACATTTTTGCAGGTATTTATTTATACAATTTTGTTGATATTAAGCATGCTTGCCATTTGTTGCAGTATTTGTACAGTTGTGTTGTACGTGACTTTGTTGCAACACATTTAGTTGAGTCATGAAATAGAAGTCATTTTTATATTTAGTTGCTGTCTTGGATTTCCCCCATTTACATGTACATGTACCAGTATGAGTATTTTTGCTACACTCAGTTTTTTGTCTTTTTTATTTCTAATGGTAAAAAATTGGCAGAATAATACACTGTACTGTACTACAGACTATAAATATACAGTATACTTATCATGTATTGTAAGACATTGTATAATCTGTCTTTGACTGTACTTTTTAGTTGTAATTTGTTAGGTTTTGAATACATGCCATAAAGTAAACTTAAATGAAAATAATTTTATACATGTACTGCACAGTAGTTATGCAATGCTTTTGAGCAGGGTAATGTGGAATATGTCACTTGTATTTTTCGAATACACAGTCATGAACCTTTAGGAGAGTGTGTACAGGATATACTGTATGAAGAAAATGCAAGTGACTTGTATAGTTTGCAAGTGATATTTTCTACAGTATCAGGGTTCAAAATAACGTTCTGAAATTCTGTTTTATTTTGTAGGCTCTTTTGTTAGGTCAAAAATTTTTGCCGGCTGTTTTCATGGGTAAAATATTCTGTTTGCAAAATGGTATAAACATAACTTACAAGATAAAGCTATACTAGCAAATCTGCATATCATCTTGCTAATGTTAATAAATGAAAACAAAGGTCCATTTCGAAGTGAAATTATTTTGTTTTTAGTTATAACAACTGAATCGGCGAAAAAGTCACTGATTACCCTTTCATCTTGAACTGTGTTGTGGAAACAAAAATCGCTGGCAATGTTCAAAATCTGCCGGCTATCGCCATCAGCCGGTGGCTATTTTGAGCCCTGAGTATGTCACGAGAAAGCATTGCATAACTATGTTTACCCCATGCCTTAGTCTTTGTAAGATTTATGGAAATCTTTGAAGAAGAACTTGGAAATCTTTGGAAAACTCTGGAAATGGTCCAGAACTGCTTTTGAGGAATTTTAAAGTTTTTTGAAGATTTTCAAAAAGTTTAAGGAAGTCTTCCTAAGCTTTGGAATTGTTGAGAAATTTTCAGAAAACCTAAAAATATTTTTGGAAATCTTGCGAAGTGTTCAGAAATCACCAGAAAATTTGAGCAAATGATTGAAACTGTTTGGAAACATTTGCTGAAGTTAAAAAGTATTGGACAGGAGTTGATTTTGAGACATCTTCAACTTTATGTATGTAACTGTTACACGCAAATAATGGCAGTAAAGTAAAGTACAATGTAGAATACCAGTCACTGAATCCTACTTGTTGAATACTGCAGAATATGCAATGGATTTCCAGACTTTTGATTGGTTGTGCTTTTATGCATGGCATAAATAATACAGACACAAAATGTATTTGAAAATACACAACTTATAAAATTCATAAGAAACAGCATTTAAAACACTAGTTGGGTGTTTTTCAAAAGCTTTCTTTAATTGTTTTTGCAAGTTACAGTACATGTATTTTAGAAAGTTTCCAAAGATTTCTGAAAATTTCCAGAGATTTACCAAAAATTTTCAAGTCAAGAGTAATCAAAAGCTTTGTACCAGTAAATTATTTTTTTGAATTATTTCAGAAAGTTTCTGAGGATTTTCTGAAGGTTACTGAAGATTTTCGAGAAATCTGCATTTTTTCCCTTAAAAATAATAGCAAAAAAGAAAAATAAAGGATACAAAGCATCTTAGAGAGGTGCAGTTAATTTTTTTTTGTAGAAAAAACATTTTACTCACTTGCCTGTGCAGGTTTATAAAATATTGTTTTTACTACATGTACTTGAAAGTAGACTTCAATATATCTTTGTGTCAAGTGTACTGTTAATAGTATCCTCTATAGAAGAATTTATGAAAATCAGTACACAAAAAAGTGGTAATACATTAAATTGCCTATTTTCAGCTATGGTTCCACAACCACGCTCTGCGATCAGCCCTTTATGCTTGTGCCCCAGAAGAGCCTGTGAGACCATCTGGTATGAATTCATTATGAACTGCCAAATTTAAATATTTAGAAATAAAGGTGGTAAATTGTGAAACTTGGCAGAACATAAATTCTACACTGCTTGGAAATCCTTGATTTCCTGGAAATCAATAATTTTTTAATTCTTAAAAGTCCTTGAAAACAGAACTGTTTTGTAAGAGATCCAGTGTCCTAAAAGGTTTGTTGTCTGTCACATGATTCAATGAAGAACTTCGTTTTGAGTGTCACACTGTAGATATATTGTGCATCTACCTTGTACATGTATCCTATGATATCATTTGCTGTGATTGATATATTTTTCATTATGACAAACGTCAGTAACTATTGTTAAATTCTGTGTACAATGCCCTTGAAACATAGACCTTGAAATTTTCTGGAAAAATCTTTTAAACATGTACATGTACTTTTATTGACTAACAGTGAAGAACCCTGTTTTAGTCAAGATATTTAACTGTAAAATGTACTTCTTTACACATTTTCAAACCGTAGGTTCCAAATGGTATTCTGACATTAAAGCGTGTGTGAGAGCATTCATACTTAAGTTACTGTTCCTTCTAAAATACTTGGAGTCAGTGCAAGTGTTTCAACACAATTTCTGTTTTCTGCAGTTTTTATTTTGTTGTTTGATTGATTGTAACAACAACTGTGCATATTGTGGTGTTAATACAGTACAGGGTCATAACAGTTTTTTGAAAATCATGGAAACCTGTGATTCTGGAAAAGAAAATTCAAAGTCTGGAAAACCTTGAAAATCAGTCGAGGTCCTTGAAAGTTTGTGAATTGGATACTACATTTGTAGCTGCACCTCCAGCAAATTTACTGCTATGGTTTTTGGAAAAAATTTGAGTTAGCAAAATATATGCAAAATTTCAAAATTTACGTGCTCCAAAATGCCCTGAAAATGCTACAGAAGAAAAGGTACTGACAGTCCTTGAAAAGCACTCAAGTTTCATGTTGAGTCGAGGGTTGGAACCTGACAATACAGTATGATTCAAAACAATAAATTTTGTGTGATAAAGTGGAGTGTGGTTACCCCATTCTCCCAAGCCATTGGCTCATGTTTAAAATGACAACTAATGCTCAGAAAACCTCCAGAGTGTGCTATCACGTTGTGTATCTTCTGCCTATCACACTGATGCTCAGTAGTTTCTATAATCAAAGTCATTGCACCATCATTGCTTTCACAATTGTTTTTTGCAGTTTAAGGGAAATATCATTGCTAAGAAACATTGTTGCTTCTTCGTCTTTCCGAGACAATAGTGTTCGTGTGTTTTACAACTGTGAAGAAATTGTTTCAATTTAAATGTACATGTATTCACCCATTTTTGGCAGTTATTGAAAACTCGTAAGCCTTATTGGTTTTATACTGAATTACGGAACTGTTTATGTTTAGCTGGTGTTAACATTCTTCCCCGAACAATCGTTTGACTGTTGCAGTTATTGTTGCACCTAAGAAAACGGAAAATAAACCAATTCCAGAAGAAGTTACTTCCGATGCACAGCCAGCTGAGGACAAGAAAGAGCATAAAGCAGAAGCTAGCTCCAGTGCTAACGAGCCTATTCAAGTATGCAAAACCCCCAAGATACCTCTGCTGCCAAGCATGGCTCCCCTTGAACCACATGAAGAACCTAAGTCTGTGTATGGTCACCTTCAACTGTTGTTTGCACAGCTGCAGTGTAGTGCAAGAAGGTGCGAAAACAAATACACTTGAAACCCTCAGGCTGCACCGCCAGTATCTTTGTATTAGTTAATTCACTGCAGCATCTGCTAGACACGCATACACACCGACAGACAGAGAAAGGTAAAGTGCTTTTGATCCAATCTGTTTACCAGGTAACATTCAACTTTTCGTCACCTTCTGAGTTCCATCTTCTTTTCTCTTTCACCTTTTCTTTCACCCTCTTCCTTCCTTCCTTCCTTCCTTCCTTCCTTCCTTCCTTCCTTCCTTCCTTCCTTCCTTCCTTCCTTCCTTCCTTCTTTCCTTCCTTTGTGTTATGTTATCATGTGTTATGTTATCAAGTGCTCCCCGCGGGGCTTTTCAGCACTTGCAGCTCACGAGATCGAACCGAAAGCATACACAGGCGCTACAAGCAGCCGCCATACGGTCCATGCTTGACCTCGGAGCACAGTCTTCATAGGTTGCAGACCACAACACCGGGTCGAAACCCTACTCTTTTCGAGAAGTGTGTGGGATCTTTTAAGTCCCCTGATAGAAAGTCGAGAGACTAGACCAACGGCTTAACGTCCCTGTCCGCGGACGGTATGGCGATAGAAAGTCCCAAAATAATTCAACGCTCGGCAAGGCCGGGGA
The DNA here is from genome assembly GCA_025403585.1 of Parazoanthus swiftii. Classification (NCBI taxonomy): domain Eukaryota; kingdom Metazoa; phylum Cnidaria; class Anthozoa; order Zoantharia; family Parazoanthidae; genus Parazoanthus; species Parazoanthus swiftii. Next base: position 12,164 of record JAOBYE010488861.1, on the reverse strand, counting down.
TTGAACCCGGGACCTTGGATTGGCAGTCACAGATCTAACCGACTAGGCCAACCACGCACACACCTTCCTTCCTTCCTTCGCTTTCATCTTCCTTCACCCCATTCAACCTTTTTGTCTTCTCACTCACCTTTTCCTTCACCTTTGTTGTTGCGTTGTTACCTTCTTTTTATGTCACTCGCTCTTTTTTCCGTACCTTCAATCCCTTTCTCTTACTTCACTGCATTCACCTCTTTGGTCGCTTTCTTTGGCTTTACTTTTCATTCACCTACTTTTTTTACTTTAACTTGAAACCACCTCCTTCACATTTTCTGTCAGATTCATCTTTTTTTTTCATTCACATTTTTAGCGTTTACTTTCAACCACTTCCTTTTCCCTATTCACCCCTGTTGCTTTTATCCTCACCATCACCTCAGTGACCTTCCCTATTGTTTTCACCTTTATCCTTTTCTTAACCTTCACCTTCGGTCCCCTCCTCTTCCTTCACCTCACTCACCTTTTCTATCTCCTTCATCTTTTCTTTGACCTAGTTGTTTTTAGCTTTCGCTTTCAACCCCTCCCGCATCCTATTTACGTCCATCTTCATCTTCTCATTGACCGTTTTGCCGTCTTAACCTTAAACACATTCTTCGTCCTTCATCTTGCTCACCTTTTCTATCACCTTTTTATCTTCACTTTTAACCTCCTCTTCCTTCACCTGATTCACCGATTCTACATTTTCTCTTTCACCTTCTATTTGCCGTCACCATCAATTTCCTCCTCTTCTTTCTTCTAATTCACCTCTGTCGTCTTCCATCATATTAATTTTCTCCTTCAACTTTTGTATTTTATAAAAAAAAAACTCCCCTTCCATCGCCTCATTTACCTTCTCTATCAACTTCACCTTCACATTCTCTTTCTTTTAACCTTCACTTTCAACCCCATCTTTTCCTTCTCCTTGTTTACCGTCTCTTTCATCTCATATTCACTTTCTCTTTCACCTTCTGTTTTGTTTTACTTACAACCACCTCTACCGTCTCCACAATGACAACCTATCCTATCTTCTTCGTATTTGCTCCTTAAACATCTTTTTGCACTAATAACTTTCTTCTGCCATCTCCCCCTCATTTGTTTTCTCCCACATCTTCAGTTTTCTTTTGCCAATAACCTCGTCCTTTCCCTTAACCTCATTTATCTACTCTGTCGCCTTCTTCATTTCACCTTCATTCGCCTTTTTTTTACCTTGCCTTAAACTCCCCCTCACCATGCACCTTCTTCTTCACCTTCACCTTCTATTTCATCTTCATTTTTGCTTTGACCTTCAACCCGCTCCTCTTCGTATATCTCTATCACCTTTTCAACCACTTTCACCTTTACTTTCTCTTTGCCCCTCGGTTTCACCTTCACCCTCACCCTTCTTCCTTTAGCCCACTCATCTTCTCTATCGTTTACATCTGCATCTTCATCTCCTCTTCACCCCTCTTTGCTTTTAATTTTACTCCTGCCCGCGTTCTTCCTTCATCTCACTCACCTTTTGCTTTACCTTCTTACTCCAATAATTGTTGAAAGACACTTAGTTGTTGTCTTAATCCTTGTATCATTTGTGTGTCACTCTGTTGTTCCAGATACATCGATCCTATGGTATTCATTAACAGTTTGGGGCTTAACACAGCTCAGCAACAAGATGCCCAAGAGTTTTCTAAGCTGTTCATGTCCTTGTTGGAAGAAACATTGTCCAATCAGGTATATTTTTAATATAAAATTAAATAAATCTTTGTTGTTTGAAGTATCTTTATTAATTCTTTAGCTCCTTTTTTCCTTTTCTAAAGTAGTAAATGACATTTTTGAGGCGTTTTGAATTATTCTCTCTTCAAGATTTTAGGTCACGTGCAGGTGAAAAAACATAAATGTTTTAAACTTCTCATGTTCATAAGCGTTTGATGTTCTGGTAAGAAGTAAAGAATGGATAAGAAACTGATTTGAAACTGATTTGAAAAGAAAAAAAATGGGTCACCATTTTTCAAAAAAAGCTACAAAGTTCTTATACAAACACATAAGTGACAATAACCGCGTGTAATCCCGTGTGTCAAAACTGTTTGTACGTGAAAGAGCCGGGGATCTAACCTTATGAACGGCTTAGTTTAGCATAAGTACTTAGTAAAACTACGATTGCGTGGAGAAGAGAGACATGTCCAATGCGTGCAGGGGAATGATGCGCAGTAACAATAGGCACAAACGATATTTATTTTACAAAACTGTGATTTCTTAAAAATTCTATATCTCTTGTCTTCTCGTCCAAATGTAAATGTACGAAATTCAGTTTGTACATGCAGGTCAATTTTTTTGACCAATTAAAAATTAACAATTCATTCGAAGTGAACAAATCTTAATTTGCGTATAATTAATTTAAAAAGCTGATTTGGCAGTAAACTTCGAGCCAACAGAGTCAACAACAAAGTCAGTTACTGTTGAATATTACAAAGAGTATTTCCTTATAAAAGGGAAAACTACATCAGTAGCGTATTTGATTTTATCATACTTTTACATGTAGCTGTTGTAGTGTCGTAATTACTGTTGTCTAACTACAATAAGGAAATTGTTTAATGACCTAAACATGTTTGAACTCCTAAGCCCGACCCAGAAGTTCAGCATGTAATTCAAAAACAATTTGGTGGAGACTACTATTATGTAACCAGGTAAGTTTAGTCTATGTTACTTAACATGTAATATTTCATGGTCTTAAATTTAAAATTTGTTGCAAAAAAATTCCAGTTATGTTATTTAAATTTTCATCAAGTTTTAAGAAAATTGTCAATTTTTAAATCTTTAGAAATATGTAACACCAATAAAAATGCCTCAAAAGTAGCCTCAAGATTGGCGATATCATTGAAATGGGATTTCAGCAAGTGGTTCGAGTTAAGATTTCTTCTTTGGAAAATCTTTTTTGGCGTAGCTTGGAATAAAAAACAACTATTTTCTAAAACATCGTTGGACTTTCCTGTGCAAAGGCTCTGCTTTATTTTTCAGTATTGCAAACTCTTTTACCGTGACACGGTTTTACAAAATCTAAGAAAGATCCTATCAGATATAGTGAATGTTCGCTTGACTTGCATTGAAAAAACTGAGAGATGTGGCAGATTAATTTAATGACAGCGTGTCTCCTCTTCCAGGTGTAGCAAATGTGGCACTGCATCCAAGAGACTCTCAAGATTTTATGAGCTCGATCTGAACATTCAGGGGCATAGTTCTCTTAACCAGTGTATAAAAGAATTTCTCAAGGTACAACTTGCATTAATTATAAAGTAAATTAGAAGTACTTTGAACATTTCTCTGTATCTGTCGTATTGGAAACGTATCTTCTTGTCACTACCCAGTAAGTCACTCACTCACTCACGTGCTCACTCACACAGACACTCTTAAGTCTCTTAACGTCTCATCACTATTCTTCTTACACCTGGGGAAAAAGTACTTTGTTTGGTAAACCAGGTACAGCGCCAGTGATTCTTTCTTTTAAGAAAGACTAAAGTAAAGACTCAGTTTACTGTCGGGGAAAGTAGGTACGGCCACTTGGGAAAACAGTATATTTTAACCCTGTTGCCATAGCAGCTGTTCTTAATTAAAACTTGATTGTTGTTATGGAAAGTAGTTAGCTAACGTAAAGCTACTTACATATTAAAGCTCAAACGTCTATATGCAACTATTGGAAAATCATGGGGGGTTCAACCCCCCAGTTGATATGTTAGTAAACTGAAAAGCTTGGCCACTAATTTTACATAGTAGCCAATTGATTGGCTGAACAGCGTAGTAAATTTATTATTAGTAGTTTAACCTGGTTTTATATATGTGAATGCTGTTCATCTCTCCCTCTCAGGAGGAAAAGCTGGACGGTGAGAATCAGTACTTCTGTGCTCAGTGTAACAATAAGCAGAATGCCGAGAGGTATATCGAGTTGAACACCCTCCCTCCAATACTCAACCTGCAGCTGCTAAGATTCGTCTTTGACAGGTACATCGTATGCCGGGGTTTAGGGATCAAGGGGTATATCGGGATATGGGGACTTTCGGATGGAAAGCTTGATAGCCGATGACGTAGTTTAGCAAGAGTATTATTTTTGTTAGCAAGATACTTGCCCTATAATCGAGGGAGCTTATAAGCGGAGGGGGGAAGGGGGGCTTTCGGCCTCGATTTAATGGCAGCAAGTATACTATAGATATAGACCAGTAACACGATAGTTAAAATTTGCCTGAAACTCAAAGTATTGTAAAGTTCTTGCGACTTCCTGAGAAGATAGTCCGAAGTGGTTGCTTAGTGTTTCCGATGTTTTTGAACAATCTCAATCGATTTCTGGCACTTGTCAGCAAAAAAACGGAGATAAAAACGGAGGACAAAGGGGGTATAATTAAAAGCAAATGTCTTTACACCCCTCCTCCACAAAACACCACACTACCTACAAGCATAAACGACCATTGTTTGCGTAACATTTGATAGGTGATATCATTTTTTGTCATACTCAACCCTTAACAGAATTCGTCTCTTCGGACAGAGTTTTTTTTGCACTGGAATTAGTTGTACTCAAACATGCACAAGCATATTGCTCGTGTCAAAGCTGCTGTTAAATTATTTTAATTTGTCACTGCAGGAAAACTGGTTACAAAAAGAAACTGAACAGCATAAGTCAGTTTCCAGACTTGCTGAACATGAGGGACTATTTGCAGAACTGTTCAACAGGAACCGGGAAAGCAAAGATGGCAACACCACTGCTTTCTAAGGGCACTGCTCGGGGATCCCCAAAGAATGAGACAGCCAAGAAAGAATCCAGTCCAACTGTCCGGAAGAGTGAGCTCCCATCAGTTAAGAAAGAAACCATTCCGATTACCCAGAGGATTGAGCCCCCCACCGTCACAGATGATACCATTCCGTTTACCCACAAGACTGAGCTCCCACCAGTCACGAAAGAGGCCATCGCAATAGCCCAGCCGACAGACTCTTCATCCAGCAATTCAATGACAAAAAGCAAAGAAAAAGAGACAAACGGTACGTCCAAACCCTATATGCACAAATACAAGTCTAGATACAAATAGCAAAAAAGTCAAAAACTCTAAAAATTTAAAAAACTTTTAAAATTTAGAAAAGTTCCCCAAATTTCTTAATCACTCTCTTTTTTCAACGATTGAAAAATTTAGTCATTCCTTAGATAACTCAGAAGTAAAGTATGCGCTGTTAGAGCTGTAGAAGATGTAATACATGTAGCTTCTCGAAAATATCAAATACAGCCTTTTCGATTATTTTGAAAAAGGTTTACCTGTAAAAATTTAGTATCCAGATTTGCTACTTCTAAACTAGTTTTGGCCCAGTTTATCAAAATTTCGTAATTTCATGCTGGTGAATGGTAGTTCCGTGTGCAGGTAACTGGGTGTTACGCAGTTTAAAACGCAAGGCTCTCATAAACCATTTCGTTTTGCGTTAATATTTAAAACAGCTGTAATTGTAAGCTTCTCGTTCCTGGAAAATAAAAAAAATGCGAAAAAGATGTGGATGTTGTTGTCATGTTTCAACATTTTCCAGAGCAAATGTTTGGTTCCAGCATAAATATTAAATAGAGCCCTCAACACCTTTCCAGGAATGTGTAAAATGAATTGCCGCACACACCAACACTTTCTTGAGTCACAAGGACCAAACTAACCTGAACGACCAACCAACTACAAACACTATTACTTGATAGGAATTGCGTTGTGTCTTGCAGTTCAAAACAAGGCCTCGGATGGAGACAGGGAAAGACTACCTAAAACTGCACAATCTGAAACAAGGTCGAAGAAGAAAAAGTGGTATCTTTGGTGGGCTGAGGGTAAAGCTGGTGTTGTAGAGAGCTGGGCTGAGTGCCATGCTTTGATCAGCAACAAGAAGCAGTCCAGCTGTAGGAGGTTCTCCAGTTTGGAGCAAGCAGCAGTGGCTCTGACTGGTAAACTGAGAGAGATCCAAATCTTGCAAGAAATAAAAGCGGAGAAGGCGTTGACGATGAACCAAGAAGAAGAAGAAGCAGAAGAGGAGGAGGAAGAGGCAGACGAAGAGAAAAAACAACAGGAAGAAATAGATCCTTGGGAACTTACCGCCAGTACAACCGACGACAAAGCAGAATACGTTGACAAAGGTACGTCAAGCGGCAACTGGTAATTGGTATTTGTGGATAAATATGATTGCATCAAATCTGCCATAACAGAACACAACACAACACAACACAACACAATACAACACAAAACAACACAACACAACACAACACGGTTGAGTATATTTTTGTTTTCTTTTTTTTTTAATAAGAACGCCGTTTTTCTTGGGCTGAGTCTGGACGTTCTTAAAAATGTTGTTGGTGTTTTGCATCATTAATTTTAAGATTGTCTGTTCTGTTTGGTTAAGTGTCTATAGTGTATGTGTTCAAACGCTGTTGCAAACACCTTACTTTCGTATATACTCAAATGCGTTGCTCTGTAAAGCTTGACCTGGTTGTGGTTAAGAAATGGTCTATGCTTTGTGTGCGTCTATCGAGTTATGGATGCTAGCGGGGAGTTGTGAGAGCACGAGAAAAGCGTTAGAGTGGCACGAGGCGAAGCCGAGTGCTTCTCTAGCTTCTAAAAAGTTCTCCCAACTTCCCAAGTGCATCCATAACTCGATAGACGCACAATAAAGTATGGGCCATTTCTTTAAGAACATTGCCTCTGCCACTTTAAGCAGTATATATAAGAAAAAATACACGTAAGCTGATATCGTACAAAGTTCTCCTAAACCGTTCTGAGCGTTTTTACTGGTTGAACGCAAGCACGCGATTTAATAGACGCACGCTCGCGCCATACAGAAAGCGCGCGAAAAAATTACCAGTCATGTTCTAATTGAATTTAAATATTGACTGGAGTCGCCTGTGTACAAACAACAAATGTGAAATTACACCGCTTTCTCGCGAGATTTTAGTATAATGGTTCTCAGTTCTCAGACTGAGTTACAGTAAATTAAAAAAGCTTCCATGGTTTCTTTTGTGCTAGGTGTTGCCATTGACCCAGAAGTCAGTGTTTTTGAAATTGCTTTAAATTGTTACATGTTCTTCAATTAGTTCCTTGCTTTGTACCTTATGCTTCATTCTCAATGCGTGATGCGTTTTTGTTCCAGATAATGAGTACATGTACGAGCTCCGAGCTGTGTTGGTTCACCATGGCCCCAGTGCCTACTCCGGCCATTATGTTGCACACATTAAGGACAGCAAGGTAAAGTACATTGCATTCAGTAGCTTAGGTTACACCAACTATCTTACTTTGGGGAAACTACTTGATTTGCTGTGGTAGAACGGTGTGTTTCTTAAGGCTTGGGAAATGGGATACAGTAAATGAAAAGAAGGTTCACGTGGGTTAAAAGTCTTTGAATTCCGAAGGGGCGAGCATCTAGAGGGGTCTTAGAGCATGCGCCCCAAAGAAACTTTTAAAGTCTAGAGTCCTGGAAAATTGCAAATTTGTGCATTTTGGGGACCAATTTCTTGAAAATTGTGGCCCTAAAAAACCCTGATTTTTCTGTGAAAGCTTCAAGTACAACATTTAGTTAATTAATCACAGGTTAGAGTTGTGATAAGGTTAAATCACATTGTCTTTGGTCAGACGCCATTGCTGGGGAAATGTGGTACAGCCACCAGGGAAAGTTGGTACAATTTACTGTTGTACTTGCCTTAAGAGAACACTGTAAATTCTTGTGGCGATTTATCAAAATATTTTTTCTACGTGTAGTTTGAGCTTCGCTTGCGAGAGAAATGTAAATGTTTGTCTTTGACTAATTTGTCCAAGCGGGAATTCAGTGTTCCTGAAGCTAATTCGATTGCATATTTACACTTATAAATTGATTTTTACTAGTATGTAGCCATTGCATCAAAGACCCAAAGCAGTAAATTTTTAAGGAACAATTAAATTTAAAAGTTTCATTGGATTCGGCCCGGGTTAGTACGGCCGTTACCATAATGGGAAAAAGACACCATCCAATAAGTTCCATGAAATCCATGAAATCCATTAAATACTCCTTAAACCCTCCTAGAATTTCACATTCAGAGAGCGGTGATCTGTGCACTAGCTTCATCCAAAAACTGATTTGACTTTTAAACTGGAACATAACTTCCTGAGTGCCTGAGTATTTGTTGCGATTATAGACATCTGCTGAAGGCACTCACTTTTTGCACGTTGTTCCATGGTTAAGTTAAGCTAGATTAAGTAATTGGAGCAACATGTTTACTTTGTTTTCCCTCTCCCTGTTTCTTCCCCTCTTCTGTCAATTCTCTCTCAGATTGGGGTCGTTAGTAATTGTTGCTGGTGTTGCGTTCTATAGAGTGGCTCATGGTATAAGTTCAACGATGAAGAAATTGAAAAAATCAAAGGAAAACTCAAGTTGTCAGCGGATGAAGAAGCTGTTGGTAAATAATTATGTTTTATAGAGTGTTCTCTGGCCGGCGTCCTGAACCTGGGTCTCGAAGGATTCGCACAAGCATAAAGAGGAGCGTACTCAAAATTATTTTCCCTGGAATGCCACTATTTGAACAGGAAGTTCCACTGGGAAGGGATTTACCAAGCCATTCGTACCTCCAGTTTAAATGGAGCCTTTGTGGAGTGAACATCTCCGAGGTTTTGGTTAAAAGAGACTAGAAATTTGATAGAATCGTTAAGTTTCATCATTATGACATCTGTCTTGTCAAACTGTTAGTATTCATTTATCAATTTTAGTGATTGTACTTTGTTATAGGACTTTGGTCCATATTGTAAAAAATATTAGGTAATTCAATGGTCTACCGTCATCTCGAGCTCAGCTTTCTCAAACAAATCCTGTTTTCTTTCCCTTGGTTTAAACTTTATCAGTAATTTACAATTGGTTATCTCGAACTCCCGCTATGTACTGTATTTTTTCCACAGAGACAGGCAGTAAACCTGCCAAGAGAACAAAGGTGACAAAGGGCTTCCACACGTCCAAGAATGCGTACATGTTGGTATACACCCGGCATAACTGGGGTATGTAAGAAAACCTTCTTGTTCATGCACTGCTTTATTTATTAATAATTTCACATATTTAAACTCTCCTTTAGTTGTGGTCTCTGTAACCCTCAGACAACTGTGTGGACCGCTGCATAACACCTGTTTAAAGACTTGTGCGTTTCGAAGCATCCTGGATTCTTACAAGTAATTAAAGTTGCCACATCCAGCAGAAACGGATTGCACTTAAGCTTGTGTATCATGTATAGACGAGTGTTTTAATGAAATTTTACACTAAACTACAGCCGGGATCCCAGTGGGACATTTTCCATACTCTGTCTTGTGAGGGTATTGAATTCCAAAGATTTTTCAAAAATTTAATAAGAACTTTTCGACAATTTGCGAAATTTCCCGATTTTTTAGAATAAAATTCTAAAAACTCCAAAAGATTTTGTTGGCAATTTCTGTTGGTTTCCCAACATTTTATGAAGATTTTTTGAACGTTTGCTTTCTTCTTCTAAATAAAATTAAGAAGAAGCGATCAACACAGTGGCTAGCTGTGCTTAATCGTGAAATATTTTTTACCACTTGAAAAAAGTTTTTCTTTGCCCCCTTGTAATATCCTGTATACACTGTTATTAGGATCGAATGACTTCAGCGAGCTCGAGGCCCCTGCCTCTGTTCAGGAACTGGTTGCCAAAGATAACAGCAGATTCGAAAGCTGGATCAGTGAAGTGAAGTCCTTTAGGGTAAGTTATTATTTAGAAATCACGCTTAGAAGAAGTCATGCTTCAAGGTGGCAATAAACATCGTCAGGTACTTCTGGAACCTCCCAAAAGTATCTGTATAAATAATAGTAAAAAACACGTCGTTCACTTGAATTGAAATGCATTTCTTGAGATTTCAGAAACTTAAATCTAAACATTTTCTTGCAACTTTGAGTCTGCAAAATTCAGAAATTGGTATAGAAAGAAAAGTCTGACATTTTGCACACCGCATTTCGTGCGAATTCTAGGTAATGTAATCTATGTATCTACACAATTCTTTTGGAAATAGCAAAACGTCTCTCAATCTAGATACAATGTTTTAGTCGTATTTCAAAAACGCGTACTTCGTGTTTGAATGGGGGTTCCAAACACCGTCGGACTATGAATGGCCACGAAGCGGCCGAGTGCTTTTCTTGCTTCGAGGTGTTTGGAATTCCCATTCAAACACGAAGTACGAGTTCTTGAAATAGCTTCTCAATCGATCAAAACAACTGCATTGTTCACTGAACCGTTCAATGCTTCAAAGGAAATTGTTCATCACACATTAGAACTGATTTTTGGAGCACGGCCTTCTCTCGCGGGATAGTAGACGTGACTTATGGGTATGTTTATTAAGGACAACTTTACCCTTTGAGTTTGAAATTGGTTCAAACACTCAAACGAGTGTTTGACGGGGTTTCAAGGCTCATCCAACTGACTGAATTTATATGAATAATTAATACGTTTGATAAGAGGACTTCCATTGCAATAAATCGATTACATGTAAATTCCAAAAGTTTCACTTATTTTAGCTTGTGTAGGCTGGTAGTAAAGACAAATATGTATTTAAGGCGTATTTTTAATCTTTTTTTAGGATTCCATGGTAACAGAAGGAAGGAAGAGGCAATCTGAAATCCAACATATTTACAAGCTTCTGCCAGCAGATCAAGGTAGTTCAAACTAGTCGTATTTTACGGAAACTTTTAAAAGGTAGTAAATTGTGACATTATAAAACATTTAACTGGATTACTCCGTGATATCATTTTAGAAATACGAAACTTATATTTTTTAGTAAGCAAAATGCAACGGCAAAGAAGTACTCGAGCTTGGAAACAAAGGTATTCGAAGTTATTCAGACAAAATTTTAAATTACATGTATTACTGAATATTTTTTAGTTTAAAAGTTATATGTTAACGATAGTAGCAAGAAACAAGTTCATTTTGAGTGTGTCGGCAGTCAACGCAACTCTTCTCTGGTTTCATCTGCGCTGCGCTGCTCGTATCCAGCTTTTTCCCAACCCAAAAAGCTACGCTTTTACATTCAAATATAAGCAGCAGAAGGCAACCCTTATCCTAAGCAGAACTGTTAAAGAAAAATACAAAAATGTAGTTAGTGTTGATTAAGCCAAGAGTCTTTTAGAGAGTACAAAAATTCGAAGCTAATGTTTTTTCCAGATTATGAGTGGATCTGTACGAAGTGGTTGAGAGAATGGATGAATGAGAAGCAGGACCACGTTCCACCAGTCGACAATTCGTCGCTCTTGTGCTCCCATGGAAGGTAAATTTAGTTACAAAGATATTTCGTTTTAGACGAGATCTCATTTCACCTCATTCGTAGCGTTAAAGGAATAGTTACTGACGAGTCAGTGAGATGATACAATTTCAATAAGCAAAGCCAAACTGACTAATCAGATGCTGTCAAGGGTGTTCTCGTAGAATTACTGAAAACACGAGCAAAAGCGTACTATTTGGCTATTTAAAGTTCGTAAAATGTCTATTTCACTCTTTTTTAATGAAACCATGATAATCCAGTAGTAATATTCACATATTAATTGTAAAGTTAAATCGATTGCCAAAATATAAACGCTTGAAATCTGACAAAATTGATAGAGACAATGTGTTTTCTATATTAAAGTTCGAAACAGAACTGCTATAAGGACGTAGGGTAAATAGAACAAATAATACAAGAATGAATGAAGAAGTAAACACCCAGACGCCCTTATTATCATCACAGGAGACTTCAATCCAAGCAGCACACATCTTAAGGGAACCACAATATCACGGCTACTGGGATTTTCTCAGCTTGTTAAGTGCAACACCAGAGATACTAGCATCCTTGACTTGCTCTTTGTCAACAAATTAAAGTTATTTAAAAATCCCAAGCAATTACCAAAGATCGGAACTAGTGACCACTACGGAGTTCTTATTGAACCAGCATCTAAGCCATCATCAAACACCCAAAGAACCATCCGTTATCGACGTGATTTCAGGGACAGAAACATGGCGAAGTTTGGCCGCTGGCTTTCGCAACATAATTGGTCTGCCCTATATAGAACCAACAGTTGTGAAGAAAAATACAGAGTGTTTCTCAATGACATATCGAACTCCATCGCAGAACATTTTCCGTTGAAAAAATGCAAAACTTCCAATACCGACAAACCATGGGTAACATCGCGCC